>JAOTON010001566.1:0-150000 GCA_034440635.1 Lepas anatifera | reverse complement strand
ACCAAACTGGTTCATCAATTTTGCAAACTCTCCCTTGATGAATGGACCTACCTCTTGTGACCGCTGACAGTGCCATCCACAGGGTGCTCCATCGCCACTCGCATCTTAGCCCGTGGCTGCACAGTTCACACACATCCGCACACCTCCACTGCACAGAACAGCAATCACAAGCTGTGTCACATCACTGCACATATCATCACTCACAAAATCCGCATCTTCAACCTTACAACACAATCGATGTTTTATCTTGCACACATTCCCTCCCATCCCTCTCTGTCACCCGCCACGAGCCCGGCGAAATTGCCACTGACCTTAAGGGTCATAGCGGGGCCCAATATTGCCTCGTTCAGATGGAGTTGTAACTTTTAAAACCCAGAGACTCCAGCCTACTTCCGATACCCGTACCAGGAGAAACTTCTGGAGAATCAAATACTTGCGGAATGCATCATTCAAACCCACCTCCAGATTACAAAAAGTAAATCCAAATATATCTCGCAGAGAAGTTAATGTTGGCAAATGGATCACAGCAGGTACCATAAATGGCATTTCTGCCGCAGGCGAATGTTGCTTATGTGTTGCCACGAAATGTCTGTTAAATTATCGCTGGCAAGTTTCTACAGTTTGTTAGTGACCAGGAAACCTGTGGATCTTTGGCGTTTCCTTATGAACCAGCGAAGTTGTTCTACTTACCAACTGCTGGTCGGCTGGTCTCCTCAACAAAGAAGGTTGACCCGTAGAATATGAATTGTTTTAGTAAACCATCAATATGTGATTCTATTCCACCACAGGCTAAGAACCTTTAAGGTCAGAGACATTTCCATTCTGATTTTCTGTCGTTTTCCATTTTGGGAAAAAATGAATTCACACTCCTGCTCAAAAGGAATTTTTACTTTTATAATGGGATTTAAACTGAGATGGTAGTTTTCTAGAGCGTGTCGAGAACTCACTATTCGCATGTTTCATTTTACTGAAAACTCTCTAGATTAAATTTCCACACACCTCAAAATTCGAAATAAACGGCCCTATGGCCCTATACACTGGTCGACACAGAGGGAAGACAAAGAGTCATATGCCCCTCCCCAAATGACGAAATTTTGGCCCATTTTCTTTCAAAAACACTATGTTTTTACGATTTTTCTCAAGTTAGACCCCTAAATGGCGCTCCTGTTTTCGCCCCTGGCCCTATAGGCCTTGATTCCATCCATTTCATTTCATTTATTTATTTCATTTATTCAGGCTTATCAGCAACAGGTATGTGGAAACCCAGTTACAGCTGAAGTCAAGCAATAAAAAAGCACACCAATGAATATTTACAATGCAACCGTGTAACAATGTAATGCAACCTATTCCTGCAACAGTAATATAAAACACTCGATATAAAATATACACGAAGCTATGAATATGAAGCAAATGAAAATACATCAGAAGCACTGCAATACATTAAGACATGAAAAACGGCATAAAATAAGATAAGAAGCCTAAAATGGATGAGCTTTAGCATATTTCCTCACCCTGGCTCTAAAACTACTAAAGGTCGAAGCGTAGGGGTCTGCCTCGGGACAGCGTCCAAGATGGCCATTAAAAGCAATCGCTGCCCTGCGAAATAAGCCTCTTTTGACGGTCTCCACACGAGGCAGGGAAACATGTAAAAGGTGGCTTTGCATCCCCCTGGTTCGCCGCTGAGGTACATGGAGTGGGAAGCTCCCGAGCAGACAGGCGGAGTCCACCTTCCCGGTTATGATTTTGAGTACGAAGCAAATGTCGTACTGGAGTCTCCTCTGGGACAGACTGCTAATTTTGAAGAGCTTTAAGAGATCATGGTATGTCAAGGACTGAGATGGTCGAGATGTGTGAATGTTGGATGCGAGCCAAATCAAAAATTTATGTTGGACCCTGTCTAATCTGTCCAAATGACATCTTGCAGCTCCGCCCCAGATGACACATCCATATTCCAGAATTGATCGAACATTGCCAAAATATGCAGCCAACATTGGTCCTTCCTTAAGTCTTCCACCACCTCGGCCAGTCTGAAGAGAGCGCATTAACAGACCCAACATCTTGTTTGCCTTGCTGACGATGATGTTTATATGCTATTAAAAGTTCAATTTGGAATCTAACCAAATGCCGAGGTCGCGAACTTTGTCCATGTGCTCCAGAGGTGTGTTTCGAATTTTGTAGATTGCCGGGATGGGGTTCCTTTTTTAAAGTGGTTCTAAACGAATGACATTTTGAGGGATTCAGATTTAGCTTCCAGGATTCGGACCACTTAGCCAATCTATCTAGATCAGCCTGGAGCAGTTCTGAGTCTTCGGGAGTATGAATTTGGTGGTAAAGCTTCACATCGTCAGCAAATAGCAAAGAATTTGTTTGAATTTCGTTTGGCAGATCATTAATGAACAGGGCAAAGAGCAAAGGAGATATTTGACTGCCTTCCGGTGTTCCAGAGCGTACATCCGTCCAATGAGAGCACTTTCCGTTTACGACAACCCGTTGTTTTCTCGAGCAAAGGAATGATTTAAGCCAGGACAGCGCTTTTCCAGACACGTTATAAGATTTTTGAAGCTTATAGAGTAAGAGTTTATGATTCACGCTCTGAAAGGCCGCAGAGTAGTCAGTGTAGATTATGTCAGTTTGATGGCCGGAGAGATAGAGTCCCACGCCGTTTTTAGAAGAGTTGCCAAATTAGAGTCACATGAGCGGCGCGGGACAAATCCGTGCTGATATTCAGACAGGACTGGTTGAACATGAGTGAGAAGGGTCTGATATACGCATCTCTCCAAAATTTTGCCGAATAGTGGAAGCAGAGAGACACTTCGGTAATTTTGAGGTGATTTCCTAGATCCTTTTTTTGAAAATCGGGACAATGTTGGCCTCCGCCCATCTGCCCGGGAATATCCCCTCTTCTATTGATTTCCTAAATAGGATGCAGAGAGGGAGCACCAGCTCGTTACGCAATTTCTTGACGACTCTAGCACTGATATCGTCAGGCCCGCAGGCCTTGTGCACCTGCAAATCATCCAAGACAGCTCGAACTGTTCTCTCTGATATTTCAAATCTGTCCAGAGACGGCAAGTTATACTCTGTGACAATGGGGTAATCAGCAACATCAGGTGGGGTAAATTTTCTCGCGAAGGTATCGTTAAGCAGGCTAGCTTTTTGAATGTCATCATAGATTTCGTGTGTTCCATCTAACAGTGATGCAATTCGTCCCTTATTCCCCCTGATGCACTGTAGGTACGACCAAAAACGTTTCGGATTTGTTTTAAAGTTTCCGATCATGCCCTGCAAATGCTTAAAATATTTGTGAGATGACAGAGTTTTGAATGATCGCCGCGTTTCCTCAAAATTTTGGATGGTCTGGTCATTCCTATTACGCTTCATACCCTTGAAAGCTCTTTCTTTCTCTCGCAGCGCACGCCTAACCTCAGCGTCAAACCAGGGGGGACATCGCCGGCGCAACGTGACAGTTGGCACATGATCGCGAATGGCGGCTCTCAGCACATCATAAAACATATCCACCGCCCCCTCAGTTAACAAAGCCTCCCAAGGTACAAGCTGTAGACTGCGCCTCATGCCGTCAAAATCTGCTCTTTTATAGATAAGCGCCGTTGACCTATTCACAAGGGGTGTTTGAGGTGCAACAACCCTAATCTCACTGATAATTTCGGAATGGTCAGAGGGAAAAATACCACTTCTCACACAGGACTTCACGTGAGCACACCTAGAAAACACGACCATGTCGACCATGTCATGACCATGTCGGGATCCCACTAAATATGGTAGCGCATTTCAAGTAATAAGTGTTCACAAATTCCATGACTTCTGCAACGTTACATGCTGCAAACAGACAGCTCAGCTCAGATTCGTAATTATACGCGACGCTTAGGTCAACTCAGAGTAGTAAGAAAAATGGGGGATATTTTTATTCAGAGAAATTGAAGGTGGGAACAAGGTGTGCTTTTCTGATTTTCAGACATTTTTTGTCCATAAATAGTCTTCTTATGCAGTAACCAGACCATAGGCGGATTCAGGATTTCCGATCTGCGGGGACGTGGTCTAGGGAACCCCGCTGCCGGGCGGAGAAATATATCAGGTGGGTGCCAAATTCTATCGCGGGGGGCCAATACATGCATCTTGAGGAGGGAGGTGTCGGAAGAGAGATTTCAGGGGGCCATCAACCCTTCAGGGAGGCGCTGTAATCATTTCAGGGAGCGCCACGGTTTTATCTGGGGGGCAGGTGTCTCCCTTTCCTCCCTGGATCCTCCTATGACTCAGACGAAAGGGATCAGTCTAAAGGATGAGCCAAGGCGGTGCTGAATCTACCTCCACCTCAGCATGGTATGAACTACCATGGGCGGTCAATTGAGCTTGGCTTGACTCGTTATCAGTCTTGATTCACTCAGATTTGGGAACTTTGGCAATCTTGTGAAAAGTAATTATATTTTCAGCAATAATACTCCATTAGAATAAACTCTGAATCAAATGGTTCAGGCTACCTTCGAAAGGTCGATGGTATCCAAAGAATCCAGAACGTGAAGAACGTGAAATATATATATTTGGCCGTCTTATCAACTTATATAGAGAGTGGGAAACAAGGTTCACCTATATTTACTGAGAATGATGAAGATCTCCATTTCTTTGTAGGTTTTTTTGGTGAGCGCAGTCTTAAAAGTGACTTGTCAACAGGTCAATGATAGAAAGGAAATGAGATTTCTACGAGGACCTCTGAGTAGCCTCGCAGGTAAAGACTTCTTTTACAGGTAAAAACTTTTCAAACTGATCCATTTTGAATGCAAAATTTTTAGCCAGTTTTGTCAAATCATTTGATAAATAGATACATTTTTCCTCCACATCGAATACTACCAACGACCAAAATCGAGAAAAGTGGTCTGCACTTTCCTTCCGTGGGATGGCAGAAAGGCATTTTCCTGTAACTTCTTTTTAAGAAACACTTCAATTTGACACTTTGGCCATTTTGCGGATCCTGCCACTTGGTCTGGATACGCCAACGACCTGAAAGGACCAGACAGTCGTATATGGAATCATCAAAGGTATGTACATACATACATACACCACGTTACAGACTGGCCACAGCAGGCACACAGTTTACACCGCAGCTTGACACCGTGGCCACAGCAGTAATAGCGTTGCACCAGTACCGCGACCAAGAACTCGGAAGTTAAAAGCATCTTGCGACGCATTACTTGAAATATCCTACCCTGTTGCTTTGAGAGATTAGCGTAGCTCTCCCTCGCGTAAAAATTCTAAATTATCCCACACATATCTTAAGAGGCAGGCAGAGGTGCCATGCACAAAACGCCTTGTAAAAAGTCTTAATCAATCAGCTGCGCACTGCACTCTGAATACTGGGTGTGAATACCTTTACCTGAATACGTCTTGTGAACTGCACCCTGAAACATATATTTTTTCCAATTATATCCTGACAAGAAATCGGGATGCGGGTCAACAACACATTTGTTTTTCTGTTCAAACAATGACTCAATTAACCTCGAGCATTGAAGGGGTTTTGTGAATTATAGTTTTTTTTTGCCTTTGCAAATAGTCAGAAGCCTGCAGACACACTCGGATAGTATTCTGTGTTTGGCAGTGCCTGTCGGGGTTTTATAAATTATGTTTACGATCTAGGCTGGGGCTCATATTCGGGTGGTCTGCGGACAAATTAAGTCGGACCTTGATTTATTACCGGGCTTATTTCCCAGCCAAGTGCGTTTTGTCACGTTCGGCCCTTTTTGGTTGGTTCACACTCTGGCGAAATGTTGAAAAGCGTCTCTGCACACGAGCCATACAAGCTGGCACCGGCCTCATGTTCAAACGCCCATAAATGAGTAGCAATTATTCAGAGTTATGGTCCGCACAGAGTTAGATTAATGGTAGGAAGGAAATGTTCATTAGCCGTGCTCCTGGAATGAAGACAGGGAAGTTTGGTTGCACAAGAGGCGTGGAAATAGAGTGTCACGCGGTTGAATGATGACCAGCAGGTCACACAACCACCGGCTGGAAGCATGGTAAGCAATGGTCGGAGCGTGCACCGCCTTATTAAAAGCGAGGAAGAAATTGAGCTTTTAAAACTTTTTTCGAGGGAGGCGAAGCTTAGTAAGATGTAGAATAGCATGAAGGTGGTCATAAGTGTCGACATGGACCGGAAAGTGAGGGAGCTAGTCAACCCTCAATCTGTTTCTGACAAGAAACTTTACTTTCTAAAGCAAAAACTCATCTGACTTCGGCTCATTGCTGTCCTCCGCAGTGGCTGGGTATACAAATTAGGATTTGTTCTTAATTTGAATGAAATGGGGATTTTTTTCTGAAAAGTGGCCTGGATCCCCGCCTAAACCCCCTATTCTGATGCCCATGAAGATGTTGGTGGTCATAATACTCAGTTCTAGTGCTAAGCATATTAAAACTGTGCTTCCTTGAGCGCAATAGCTGTCGGTATTTTCCCCAACAAAAAAGATTTAAAATATTTTCCCGAATTTTCATCCTTAAGCCAAGCATCCACAATGCCTTACTATTTGCTAGCAATCTAGGTGATATAAAAAGAGCAAATAACATGGTGACACTGAAAACCACCAGTAGTTATTTCTAAATCCTTTGAACACAGGTTTTGCGAGAGATTAAGTCCAAATTTCATAGCAAATAAAATGATTTCAGAAAGAATTCGGAACCCACTTCTAGACTTCCTACACACAATATTAAGACATTGCATTTTATACAAGGCCGGGTGATAACACATTTGTTACCACCAAGCACACCGTTCATCTTCATTTGATTCCCATCGACTATTACGACGACCTGACCCCGGCTAGCCCTCTGTGACCCGTTGGTGACCTTTACTGATTGCCAGAAGTTTGTTCACTGGCTAGCATCTTGTTCCATCACTGGATGGTGTCTTTCAGCACGTCGTTTTTATTAGAAATAAGCTAAGGTAAAAAATCGCAATGACATGGCAAAAGCTACTTAAGACACTGGAATACCGCATTTCATACACATTTTTGTTCTGGAGACAGTCAAGATTATAACAGAACTGGGTATGATTTTACGAAACGGTTCCCATTTCTGAAATGAGCTTAAACAGGAGCAAGTATCTTAAAAAGCAAATTTTATGGAAATTATTGGTGTTTTGAAACCGATCGCAGATTCAACTCCGGTTTGCATTTGTCCTGAATTCGATAAACGCCTTGTCGGCATACCTTCCAGAGAATGAAGTATCTATATCTCTCACCGTAAATCGAAAGTTATCACGCCCAAGACAAAGAGCGATATCCCGTTGAACAAAGACGGTAAATGGAAATAACACACAGGACATTTGAGCCCTGATAAAAACAATAAATTAGCCCGATGAAGGCCCTTAACACCCGTAACAAACTGTCGGAGGGTGAGAAGCTTGGGTGTGTGGCTCTGTGGTCTTTGTGGTTTGGAGTGCCGAGGGCCCAAAAAGCTGTCATTTTTGCATTGTCAGTGGTGACAGCCGAAGGACAATGCATTTTATAAAGGGTAAAAAACTAGCGTACACTTTTTTCTTCCAGACAAATACAGGATTGGATACAGGATTTTTCCTGCTGGACAAATCGCCCAAACTGGCACCTTTGATTTCAACTTTCAATATTTGTCAACAAATAAGGTGGTCCAGGAGGGTCCATGTGTATCCTTCTAACCCAAAATAGGTCACCTTTTGCTGACGAGACTTGTGACAGATTTACGGCTTGGAGCATTTACATGGGAAATTGCTCGACCCCTGGCTTATTGACCGTTTCCACCTTCTCCAAACTTATAAACATCCAGTCACGTCTCGTTTTTTTACCTCACGTGGACAGTCTTTGTTAACAGCAACCCTTTCAACTTGGAGGGATTTTTATCAATAAGTATGTCCGGAAAGTGCGAAAAAATCCAGCCCTGCCCGATAAATGAAGGAATCGACTTTTTCATTTAGGACAAGACCGGTTACCAATTGAAACCTCTACTGACCTCACATATCGCGAGTAGAGTACGATTCTGACGTAGCGCACAATAATTCCTAAGGCTCTTAATTCCTGAGCTTTTCACGCTGTGTTGAAGAAGATTTGAAGCTCGAGGGGAATTTCCAACAACGTTCCTACATCATTTATGGACAGTGGTTTGGAGATTACATCCCAGTCATTTGCTATTCATGGTGTTCCGAGATCTGTTTCATGACAATCCGCCATTTGACTCACTGATTGGCTCGGACAGGGGTGGAGATTGTATAACAGGCCCTTAAGTGCTTCTTACTCAGAATTACTGCAATCCAATGGGTAACGTTGAAGTTGGTTGCATTTTAATAACCTCATTGTTCATTGCATTAATAAATCACAGAGGAAGTGCAATTAGCATGAAAGAGATGTCTGCTTTAAAGGAAGGGCTTTTAAACAGACCTACAAGATAATAAGGATAGTTAGGGTTGTTTGAATCCAGCGCTGATAATCATCGCACAGACAAGGAAACAACACCTACACCCAAAGCCGTATAACCGTCGTATACACCCAAAATAAGTAAATTTGTCAAGTGTTTCTAATGGTTGAATAGAACGAGTAGTCAGAATTTCTGCCTGTTAATACCCCATGCTGGAAAGATGTGACAATATTTGGCCCTTAATATGAGAAGGGGAGAGAAAGAGAGACGGGGAGAGAGGGAGAGAGAGTCAGGGAAATATGAATCGAGTCAGAGAGTTGCACGGGAAAAATTCAGATCTACAGAGTTGTAGTGACAGAGCTTTAGGATTTGAAGGGATCGGGGTAGCATTTCGACCCATTCATCCCTGTCAACGCCAAAGCGTTAGAGGGGGTAGATCAGCCCTCCCTCCCTGCTCCCCGGAGGAACTGTCTTCTCTTTCGGGTACACTGCGCTTCCAATTTTGCAATGGTGCCCTTGGCTATTCCGTCAATGATCTGGTACTGCTCCTGAATGTAAACGTGAGATAGCCAATGGCCTACTGATACCAAATTGTTCACTCACGAACAGTGATGATAGTCAAAAATGTTTTGCATGAAATTATTTTCCCATGCTTCCTTATTTGCTTAGCTTTTTTCAGCAGCTTAGTTCCATTTACATGTACCTTGACACGTCTCAAAACTCTAAAGCAAAGAAAACTAGAAAATATATCAAAAGACACTTCCAAGGCGCATTGACAAATTAAATATAAGGTTGGGGACCCGATTAAAACCGGCAGAAAAACAAACTCCCACGACTAATGGCAGCAATAGTCCCATTCCGTTACGGCAACAACTCCTGTTGATCTCCGAAAGACGCGTTCACACAATTCGGCGGGCTACCCGGGTCAGGCACAAGGGGCCTTACTAGCCTTTCCACGGCGGCTCCGTGACTTACCTCCATTCGATTCGCCACACTGCATCGCTACAGCTTTCAAGAGGCCATCACATGAAAATGACGAGAAGTTCACATTTCTTGAGCGTGCCATTATGGCGTCTTAGAAGTTTTAAACTGGCGTAGGTGCTTATTTTCGGGCAACCACGACATTGTTAGGGTCTATGTTGATACGGAAAAGGCGTTCCTAAGCAGTTTCAGTAATGCAAATACGCTCGTTTCTTGTGCTCTTATGTTTATATGTTCTGGGGGCATGTTGTACATCGCTCCTTTTCTAATAATCCAGAAGTATTATTTGTTTTAATTCCTGAGAGGAACAGCGCTAGCCGGGGAAGGTTTTTCTCACTCCCAAGCGTCTAGTGGCCCAGCCAGGCCTCGCTTTTTCACATGTGCAGTACGGGGGTCTGTAGATTGCACCATGCTCCATCACCTGTGTTACACATACCGGTAAACATGAAAGGAGCCGACCCACACTCTTGCTCTGCCCACCCCGGGAGAGATCAGAGTCACGTGACCAATGCACAGCGCTATGGGCATTATCACGTGACGGCGGCGCCAGACCGGCTCTGTGGGCGTGAGGTAAACACACTATTAGGCCGAAAACACGGCGGGTGCCGGCCGGATAAATCATGACCTGTCTCCGGTCCGCCACGTGGTACCGGTAGGCGGGGCCAGCGCGGGTCAAGGCCTGTGATTAGACGATCCGCCGATCCCCCGACCACGCCCCCACGCGACGCGCGAGGACTGTGCGGGAGAGCAGAGACGTGTCATTCTGGGGCGCGACAGCTGGTCGCTTTTTGGGCTCGGGGACATGACTGGACAAAAAGAGGCGCTGTAACTGGGAGAAACAGATCTACAAGGGAACACAGGGAAGGAGAATAAGCGTGTCATGGCGCTATATAAACACACAGCATAGACACATTAACGAGCTCAGAGTGACAATGGCTTTAGGAAAGCTTTTTGCATGACCATGAAATGAGTAGACCTAAAATAATTCAATGAGATCGTATGAGGTGGCTCATAGCAAAGGGCAAAAGACATAGCTTACCGGCAGTTATAAAGTGAGCAAAGCTGTTACTTAATAAAGACCAGCCAGACCGAGGGAGCAAAGCCAAATTGCTTCCATGTGGAGCTAATGGTAGAGCGTACCTTTGGACCCTTCACATTCATGGAAGCTGAAGCTGAGACGTCAACGACTCGAGCAAAGCAGCAATACACATCCCTCAACGCGTGTGTTGCGCTCCCCTTGTTGATTGACGAACCCAGACGCGGGATGTTGCAGACACAACCAGTCCGATTCTCATTGCGTAAGCGACTCTGGCTTACGGAGTCAAACATCGAGAATTTCTCCCTTTAACTCTCCTTTAATCGAGTGATACATAAAACTTTCTGTCAAAAATCATGCCGTAGCACTTAAGCCCTGATGCCGCATCATTTCCTTTTCTTCTCGCTCGGGTATCAAACATTGATAGATAGGTATCTTGTGGACCATTAGGCTTGTTGTATGCGGAAATCGCCAGTGAATTCATCGTCACTGCTAATCTTCATGCCATCAAAACTTGCTAGCGAAATTGACTCACAACTGAGCTCATGGAAACCAGAAATGACCCATTAACTCCCAGTGCGGGCTGCACCGATACCACAGACGGCTCCTCCCTCCCTAAAGGTTCACAGATGCCCGACGGGTTTTCCGGTAGGTGACAGAGCCAAGACAGACAGACGAACCCGGCTGACATTCTGACCTATCTTCACCCCGAGCAGGGAGTTGCCGCCCGGACGCGGGCAGCGACCACCCTGTAATCACGCCGTGTTTTTTACGCGCCAAAACAGCACAATTATCGCGCGCTGTGGTCAGTAATTAGTGCGCAGGCGCCATGGCCCGACCTCGCTCTCCGGCGCAGAGGCCAGCGAGTCGACCTTGTTACCAGACTCTGGAGCACTCGGCCACGCGGCGCGTTTGACCGTCTTCTCTTTGATGTGCCGCCATTGTGCTCCAGTCAATGCTCTTTGATCTCTACCAAAAGCCGATAAGGTTTGGTTCACGGTCTGGCTTTAAATCCAATACAAAAATCCAGTTCCTGCACAAGTGCACACGTTGGGAAGTGGTCGCTGGCATCACGCCCACAGAAATGATCGATCAGAGGCCCGGAAAGAAAAGCGAGCAATCTTATCGGAATGGACCAGTTTCCGTTTGCATTTATTCTACAACATATCGACGGTGCCACGGCACACTAAAGGAAATTTCTACATAATCGAAAGGAGAGGTCCTCTAATCCCTATTCTCCGGCAGTTTTTTTCTTCTAAGCGATTGTTTCCCAATTCCCAGGTGTGGACAGGTGATATATGTCTAGCGATTTCTGGCATTATATTTTGATCGTGCAGCATTCGGAGTTCACCCTCACTGCAAATGTTTGATGGGCTCACGTCCCATTGGGACCAGTCATCCCAGAAACATCAACACCCAGTAACGCAGTTATTCTTCCTAAAGTAAGCCCACACTGAGAGCTAATCCCACGCCCATCCAACTCAATAATGAGATAAACGATTGAATACACTTATCACCTCTATAACAGCCTCAATACATGTGCTCCCCAACACCGCTCCCCGCGAAAAAGGATTCACCGCCCTCGCAAATCGTGCAAAAAAGCGCTCGCAGCGTTAGCCTAATTCACTTTCAGATCCAGCGCGCGCGCGCCGCGAGCGCGCCGCTCGCGTCCGCTGCAGGGGTTAAATGATTCCAATTGGAAACGCTTTGACAGATTGGGATGCAGCGCGCTGCGACGGAGACCCAGCCACCTGGTTACATCCGGCCCCCGTATAATTATCCTTAGGCGCCATTCAGACGCTTCCATTCATTTACAGCAGGCATTTTACGCTGTATGCCTTTAAATTCGAGCGGCGGGCCGGGCGGAGGTCCGACCAGTGGAGCTTCCAGCGCGCGGCGGCCCGCCGGCTTCCAGCAGCGCATGGTAGACTATCGGCTAATTTGGGCTGGCGGTGTATTCAGGCTGTCCGATGGGCCACAGGGGGCGCCGGTGTTGTATGGGTTCGACCTCGGGATGCTGCTGTTGAATATGTCGCCCTCGGGTGGACGCACGTGCGCTATCCGCCCCCTGCTGCTGCGGCACGCCGAGGTTAGTGGAGCAATGGGGCATGGGATGGAAGGATGTAGAGACGCGATGTAGAGTAGTTTAAATGCGGAATTTGTAGCATTCGTGTTTGGATATGTGAGTAAAAAGATGACGAATAGATATCATAGATAATGATCATATATGATCATAATTATCATAGATAATGAAAGAAATACATTTTATCTAATGGTCCTTAGACTGATTATTTGTGAGCTACACATCAAATACAAACCCAAATAACGGTAGGTTATACCGGTGTCCACTCCCGTCCGTCGGGTACGATTGTGAAAGGGAAGGAAAGATAGTCTGGCTCCTTACTGACAAGGACTAGTTCGTCCAAACATAACTCATTCTGAAATGTTTGGCGTCTATTAATCAATATATAGAATTACAAATACTAGAACTATGACGCAGGTGGGCCGAACCTAGACAAGTAAATGGGACAAAAATAAAGACGAGACTCATTGTCCGCTCTGGTTGGACCGTCAGCATACCGATAGGGAGTCAAAGGAATGGAAGTATTTGAGAGAAGTCGCAAATAAAAAGAGCTTTCGTAGCTTTTCTATAGTTTTTCTTCGAGGAAGCGTTTTCTTTGTCTGAAATTTTATGTTCTACTTTTGGACCCGGTGTCTCGGTGCCGGGACATGGTGCTGGTCCCGAACGGGACTTGGTCCGGACATGGTCTGATCCCGAACGGGACTTGGTCAGGACATGATGTTGGTCCCGGATAGGACTTGGTCAGGACATGATGTTGGTCCCGGATGGGATTTTTCCGGGACCAAGTAGGCCTGTGCCGGGGACTAACTGGGACCACGGGATATCGAATGCTTGATTTTGATGCATTGAGTGTGCTCACATAGGCTATAACTGCAACTTGATTTTTGAAATCAAGTATTTACTTACTTCCTTAGTTATTTTCCTTGCTTTTCCTCTGCTTTTTCGAGCCAGTGCCTGCCTAAAACTGTTTGCCATATCTTCCGTTTATATTGAATGCCCTCCAGACCTACTGAAACTTTTGAGACTTTCCTGTACTTCAAATCTCCCTTTTGCGCTGAAACCAGTACCCGTACCAATTTAAGCTCTTCCCTGGCCGGGACCTTGTCGGGACCATCAGAAGCCGTTGACAAAGATTCAGGCTGGCTTCACTGAACGTCTGGCTTCATTATGAATAAGAATTTGTGATTTGACCTATTGTTTACCTACATGATTCTGATGAAGGCCTGTGTCCGAATATAAAATCGAAGTGTATTGGATCTATTTCATATCTAGGATTCGAGGAGACAGGCGAGTAAGCACCTTGCCAACTGGGTGTATTTGTATATATATTATAGTTTTTCCTGTTCTCTTCTGTGAATTCTGCTTATCATGGCCCTTCTAATACTAGTTCTCCCGTAAGCCGTGCCTAAATCTTGACCACTAGGAACATGAAAACGCTTGCGACAGCTGTATCTTGAGGCGAGGTCCAGCGCAGAGATCCTCCGCGAGGGAGATGCTTGATTCGATTTTCGATCGAAGCAGGCTAGATGTCGGCATCTCATTTAAAACATAATTGTATTCATTTGTGCACTGCGAAACGATATCACCGCAGGTAATCGACCATGCTGATTTTGAATCTAGTCTCAAAGTTGACCAAAGTTCACTGTACATGTGTACTAGAGCTTATGTTAACACGTGCCCCGCGTGGGGGGGCGAAATTCGCCCGTCCCCTTCCTGGTTTTCCCCACATATCACAGAAACGAAGAGACGCAGAACAACATAAGTTACGGTGCCTTATCCCTAAGCAATTTCACGCATCTGTCGAATTTCTTAGGTCAGGTCATGTCAGATTAAGGAGCTATTCAAGGTCAAGTGACCCGACCTCAGAACCAAAAATCACGAGTTTGAAGCGGTGCCAAAGGCAAATCTGCCAACCGATCAGTTTCAAACTTTCACAACATGAAAAGTCATTAGGACCTATAAATATTCTACCTAAGAGTTTTCATATTGTTGAACTGAGATGGGGCCAATTTTTTGGTGGCCCCATTGTAGGCCTACGGTGAAAAATAGAAAGGGCTCTTTTTCTGTAAATACTGGATAAATCAACTTGAAAATCCTTAAACGGTGTATTCTTATCACGATCTTGGCCATAAAGTTGAGTTTTTGATCATCTGACCTCTCAAAGGTATGTGAGGTAATATGAGCATACAATGATTATTTTGCCAATACCTTCGCCCCAAATTGAGATAAAGCTTCTATTTTGCTTGTTTATATAATGTTTATATAAAGCTAATAGCTCAGCAGTGTAATAACAAAGCTCAGCTGAGCTAGCTGCTTGCGGCATGTAACGTTGCAAAAATGATTACATTTGTTAACATTTATCACGTGGCATGAGCTGCCACATGTAATGGATAGCTTCATTGTTTGAAATCGGGACATAGGGCCCAGTATTTTGAACTTTGCATATCGTGGTAGGAATGCAGAACTTTAATGCAAAGAGCCTTGGGCGGAATGAAATATGAGAAGTGTAGCTTCTCGACCCGCTCTTTAAAACTGCTATCTAAGTCCAAAACCCATTATATAAATGGGACACTCCCTATAAGGCCTCCTATGCTCATTCGATGTATTCTAGCGGAAGTAACACATGGAGAATCAGCGACATTACAGCCGTAGTCTAACCACAACAACCATCTCCTACTGTGAAACAATTTGTTTAAGTTTATTTACTGAAATTTGTGCGCCACAATTGGGTCTCCTCCTCCAACCTCTTCCTAAAAACCACTCTCACTTGGGATGAGATTGGAGGAGGCTTGAGAGGAGCTCAGATAAGGTGGCCGAAGGCCGAGCTAATTGTATTGGGATATTTCCTCAGCGATTAAAACGTTCTGATTTGTATTCGCATTCGTTTTTTCTTGGCGTTTTTTGACACTGCAGTTTCAATGTGGTAGTTTGTCTATTTTTCATGTAGTTTGGTGGTCAATTCAAACAGCCACACTTGCCCAACTACAGGTACCTTTGGCCTGAGAGTTACAGACACGCAGTGAACCTGTTTGAACTCCTACGGCTATAACATCTCCGTCGTCCGAAATCACAGCTTTGACCAAGCTTGGTAGACAAGACAATAACCGCCGACATCAGAAACGTCCAACTCAGCCCGCCGAGCCTCTCCACTCGAGCGTGCCGCGCGCGAGCGTGTTTACCCGCGTCACTCACTTCCTGTTCAGCGCCGGCTCGGTACCTTTGATCTCATCAAAGGCGGTGAAAAAGCGGTCGAAATTTCCCGCCGTTCCAGGAGGCACGTGACCAGCCACGGTAGCAAGCAGCCACCCAGTGTGGTTCCTGAGCTTGAGGAGCGTGAGAGGCATTGGTCTGTCGCTAAATCACTCAGCCAAAACTGGGCGTGGTTTTGTCTTTCTGACAAGGAAAGGTCAGCTTCGAAATTATTAAAGTCGAGGACATGTGCGCCATTTTACAGGTAGCCCCTCCCACACATTAATCATTTGACGCTTGCACCTGCCGAGACAAATCATTTCGCAG
This sequence comes from Lepas anatifera, assembly GCA_034440635.1. NCBI lineage: Eukaryota > Metazoa > Arthropoda > Thecostraca > Lepadidae > Lepas > Lepas anatifera. Next base: position 133,999 of record JAOTON010001566.1, on the reverse strand, counting down.
AAGATGTGCGTGATGAGAGACAATTTTGACCGAGCATCACTCAAACTGAGTTGATTCGTCGAACGGTGAATGATTTGACTGTTTAAAAAGCATTCAGGTGGACCGTTTCGTTGGAAAAGCGGATCGTGCAGATAATACACAAATTGGCCATTTCGGATACGCGAGGTGCGATTTTAATGCGCCTTGATTTAAGGATATGACTTATATGAAGCGTGCACATGCAAAATGGCTATTGTGATTGTGACAGGCTGGCTTTGTAATGTGTTCCCAGGTGTGATTTATAACCGAGCATCCGCCATTATGGACACGCTGACAGCACATAACTCACGGCCAGCTCCCGAGAAAGGCATCGTGGGACGACCAACAGCATGTAAATTTCCGTACCGAGTATTTCAATCCGGCAATTTACGGCTAATTGTAACGGGCAATAAACATCGCTTTGTTACCTGCTTCGTGGGAGATTGTGGCCAATGGGAGCTGGGCAAAGCCGCTAAGCGCTGCACGGGTGAATTCGGCGGCCGTCTTTTGTCATTGCTGAATGAGGTTTCTGAGTGTAAAGTGATTTTAAGTCATCAACGAGGCACGTTTGTGCCATTAATTTTAGGGTGAGTGCAAAGTAAGTTCACTGGAGCTCGGCAACTGTCTACGATCATGCATACTTCGTAAGTCAAATGCTGATTGAAATGCCCAATGGTTTGTGCCCAACTATTCCCGTTTATCTATTTAATTTCAGTTTAATTCTTAGACTTCAGCAGGCAATAGCCCATTTTATGCAAATACAATGCTAAAGACGGTACTTCTAGCTTGCAAAGTTGACATAAGTGTCTGTAAAATCCGTATTGCCACAATGATATCCACCTTTTAACGGAGCCCATGAGCTTCCTTGTATGCAGCAGTGCTTTTGGTTTGATTTATATCCTGTTTCTTCCCAGCCGCTACCCTTCGGTAGAGACATCATTCCTTGCTATTATCGCATTCATTAAGAAGGAATCAATCGCCACATGTTTATTTTGAAGTGGGTATAGTATACCCTTACACATACACTGTATAATGTCTACATAAAAACATATTGATGGGTGCAGTGGTGGATCTAGGACTTCATTAGGGGGGGACACTCCGACCTCCCCCAGCATTGTCTTAATCAGCCTCCACCTATGCATTAACTATAGAGGCTCTGACATTTCGAGGGTGGGCTTCAGCCGCTAGCCCCCCCCATGTATCCACCATTGGATGGATGTGAGACTTTGATATTTAATAGAACATCCATGTGCTACTTAAACGAGGAAGATATCGCAGGGAGACTCACTCGCTATCAAACGTGCTTTGCTATTAGGACGACTCGATCAGGGTTGACCAAGGTAAATCACTCGGAAAAAGCAGGAGCTTTAACTTGCGTATCTCCCCCTCACTCAAAAGGCCCCAAGATAGCATTTCCAAACGCCAAGATTTAGTGGCAAGCGTCATTTAAAGGACTTACGGCACTTCTGTTGGTTTGCAAATTAAATATCAGGTGCATAGGGCATGCATACTGAAAAATTCCCAGTCATATTTCGCTTGTTTCGACCTCACTTTTTACGAAGCAACAGTGTTTAAAGAAGGAAATTTAAAGTGGCACCTGACCCTCCTCCAATGTGATCTAACGATGATGAGCCGTTTGGAATGACGGAAGCCCAAGGTGGAATACTATAAAAAATTTTTCGTATGCTATGTTTTATTTAAATATGTATTTCGTGCTTTCAATTACACGTCAATTGTCCCGAGCTCTCCCGAGGAACTCTTGTTACCTGAGTGGATTCCCTGCTTTTACCAGCATGTTTATTGCCATCCTACTTTCACATGTCATATATATATATATATATATAATATATATATATATATATATATATATATATATATAGGAGAGTGGGTAAGATGCCCCACCGAGTAAGACGCCCCATCCCCTCTTTTGGCAATCCGGGCCACCATTGGTAAGTAATACTGTTCTTGATCGAAAGCAGAGGCTTTGATTGTTTCTTGCCAAAAATTCAGTCCCCGCCTGGGAGTTGCGTGAAGCTGCTGGTGTGACGACATTTGCTGACGTCACAATGAGCATCAGCCAATCGAAGCCCTTGAAGCTTTTCAAGTATGGTAGTGGTTGCCAGATCGTGACATCATCCACAGGCTGATATTTATTTCTATTTTCTAGAGGATTATTTTAAAAAATCAAAATATTGAGCTTATTGTACATTTTTCAGAGAAGTCATGAGTGGTTTCATTATTTTCGGCTAAAAGTACGCCTAAATGCACTAAATTCCAGGATTCGACCAAGGTGCCAAATTCACTTTAATGAACGTGAAATTTAAAGTGCACGAACTCTGACCCCATCCTCCAATGGATCTAACGACTGATGGAGGCCGTTTGGAGATGACGGAAGCCCGGGCAAGGTAGGATATTACTATAAAAACAAACTATTTTTCATATGCTTTGTTTTATTTTAAATATGTGATTTCGTGCTTTCAATTACACACGTCATTTATCCCGAGCTCTCCCGAGGAACTCTTGTTACCTGACTGAATTCCCTGCTACTGTTACCAGCAATTTTATTTGCCTTATCCTCACTTTTTCACATGTCACACACACACATATATATATATATATATATATATATATATATATATATATATATATATATATATATATATATATATATATATATATCACACTTCCCCACCCCTATTTATAGCACTTTTTACCGGATGCAGCAGTACACGTTGGTAATTACAGGCAAAAAAAATGTCACTGCAAACGTCGAGTTCTGGGACAAATGCAGCACCAATCCGAGGGCTTTTCGGTGTGCTCTATCACTTGACCACCCCAGTTCAAACCCCTAGTAAATATACTAGAATCATAGGCGGATCTAGGAGGAAAGGGGCACTTGCCCCCACCTCCACCAGCCGACACTTAGTGCCCCCTAAATTCGTCACGCCCCCCCTGAAATGTCACTTCCCACCCCTCCCCCAGGGTGCGAGTATCGGCGCCCTCACGATAGGATTTGGTGACCTCCTGATAGCTTTTGCCCCCCAAAAGTGGCGGCCTCCTGGTCCAGATGGCAATCTCCCATTCGTGTACCCCCAATCGGTAGTCCTGGATCCGCCTATGACTACCATCCCTGTAAACAAACCCTGTAAAAACTACAGTTTGAAGACTATGAAACAGTGATATTGGAGACTACTCGGCAATTGAAATTTGGTCGAAAGCATTGTAATTTCTTTCCATCTCAAGTCAGTGAAAATAATCAGATTCATTTCCAACCGAGGGTCACAAATCTCCAAAAAAATCGGGAGAGGTCCGATTTGTTATATCGCTTAATATCGAGCAACATGAAATGCGTCTGACATTTGAAAGCCTTAAATATGCACTGCCTTCCTGGGTGAGGTGAGATCACCAGGCCACGTCAAGTAACCCCATCTCCAAAAAAAGATTTGGAGCAGTGCAAGTGAAAAAGTGTGATATTTTTATGTAACATTTATATTATATGATAAATATACCAAGAACTAAATAGTTTAGTAACGGGGTTTTTGCATCAAGGACCTAGGATCAGGTACGGGTCATGGTCCGTCCATTGGAAATGCATGGAGAACACGGAAGTTGTGACCGAAAATGACTCTTTTTTGTAGAAACGGATGAAAATACCTTTTTCCCAAAATTTTAGTATCTTAGGCCACTCTCTGGGGTCATGTTGCAAGTTTGGACCTGTTCTCTCCTGAGACTACTTTAGCAGGTTTTCAAACATGGGTCAATAACGTGGCAGGAAATGGTGATGAAGCTTTCATTTTGATATCATTGCATTTTGGATTATCATTGCCAGTCGAATTGTGTGCATACTGTCTTTTTTAGGTGATAAAATGACGGTGACATGTCCTTACGTCAGACCATTCTTATACTTCAGTCATGTATGATCATGTCATATATCATTCGACTTGCTGTAATGAGAGGAATCGAATGACGCCTAAAAGGGTTCTCAAGCTCAATCCAATCAGACGTTAGAGTGAAAAAACATTCTCTAAGCTGTCATATTCTTCGACCCGTCATGATCTCAATGTAGACCAGTGCCAAAAATGTACCCTTTTAGTTTCTTTATCCTTTCTTATGGGCCATCTACCATCTTTGCGTTTTTTTTTACTTTTCTGAACGGAAGCCAAGATCCAGGAGATATTCGAAACCTTCCCCCTTCCTCCACCGGTGAGAAGGCGAAACGGAGGCCCACAGGCACTTGGGCCGGTGTTGAAGGCGGAAAATGTAGAAAATAATTACTTTGGATCTGCGTTTAATGCCTAATACAACCCGACAGCACCTAACGTTAGAAAATTAGAAACGAGGAAAAGTTTAAACGCGGAGAGGCTTCTGCGGAACATTCAGTTTGGAGGCTTCGTCAGCTCGCAGACTGCTGAGTGGACTCCGACTGCGGGCTTCCTTTTATTCATTTATCGAATCCCATAGAATTTCCAGGCTCTTAGTCTTGGGTTGGAAAATCTCTGCATACAGAGTCTGACAGACAAATATTTGTGAGTTACCCTCCCGTGACAGAACGTAAGATGGATCGTTGCAGGGCTTATCCTTCTTTATCTTTCCTGGGCAGCACTTTGGCCAATTTTTTTGGTCTTATCATTGTTCAGCATCTGGTTCAAATTGTCTATCCAGATATGATTTCCGTCTCTAACGTAAATTATCGATGATAAAGCTATGCTGCTCCTCCCAGATGTTCTGCGATCGCTTTTGCTTCAGGCTCGTGAATGTAAGGGCTCGGGCTTCCAAATCTCCTCCTAATGTTTTCAACAACCCAAGCCTTTGCATGACAAAAATTCAACTAAATCAGCATTTAACCCCCAAATATTGTTGATTATTCTAAGACACCTAGCATGTACAACATTGGTTCTCATCTCCTGTCCACCTGTGTCGTCGGGCTGTCTCCCCAGTCCAGAAGTTGGCCGGCTGGTGTCGCCATTAGTATTCGGTTGGCAGTCGTCGGCCGTCGCTCTGCCTGCTCGGCGTTTTTCCACATGCCTCTCAATCGCAGAGGGCGTACCAGTCGACCACGCCCACGCCAGCTCGGCGGCACGTCATTGGTGGGTCTGATGCAGGGCGCCCCCGGGCGACAGCGCCCTGATCCTGACGGCCAGGCCGTCACCCAGCGCCCTCATACGGCAGTTGCACACACTGTGCTGCAGTTGCAACAATGTTGCACTATGTTAGAGGACGCACGGTTATGTCTTGCTGATCGTGAAATCGTGGCTGGGATTTGCTGGAACGAGCTGTTTGTTGCTCCGAGCCTTCTCTTTGATGATTACTTGGCCATAGTCAAAGCCGGATGCATTGCGCGGGTCTGAGGGCTGTACCGAACGAGGCTTGGAATTTTACGCAGAGTGGTACTAGATCCACAGAGGTGAACGCGGGAGTGCCGTTTAGGGGGGGGGGCCAACTCGGGAGAAATCATAAAAACAGTGTTTTTTATTAAATCGGCCAAACTTTCGCCGTATTGGTGGCAGACACGGTCGGCTGGAGGGCCAACCAAAACAAAACAAAAAAAAAACGACAGCCAAATGCCAAATAGACCCGACGGGGTTAAAACAAAAAACGTCACGGGCAAAAAAGCCAAGATACTTTTTCCATCAAGGCCCAATATTTCACCAACTAACGGTTCTGTTGAAGTGAGAGTGAAGCACCAAAATCTCTATAAACTAAAAGACGGGAAAAAAGAGGTGACGCTTGGGGGCAAAACATAGTTTTGCCCGAGCTTCCGTTGGGGGCAAATGCCTTTGCCCCCGGATCCGCCACTGATTGGTGGGTTCATGGCGCCCTCCCCCTTGCGGTCGCCAGTGCTGATCCAGCGCTACTTTTCGAGGCTAAAATCATGGGCACCCTCGCAAACTTGTTTAGAATGTCCCTACAAATTTTGGAGAGCGGGAAAATGTAGCCATAGCAACACGTTGATTTTCCAATATATCTTCGTAAAAAGGTAATTCTCGCGTATACTAAATGTGATGCTATTTACAAATAGTGCGATGCTACGCTATGATAATTCCAGCCGCAGAGACAGCCATTAATTTTGACATACGACAAAATTATTTGGATGCTCAGCTGCTACGGTCGATCTAGGCCAGCTTAGCGTGTTTTTTTATCGCATAAAGGCTCCGTGTATTGGGATGTGTATTATTAGGGCCTATGTTGTGAGAATAAAGATGAGCGATAATATTCCACAGAAATTAAAATGTTCTCTACTGAAGAACAACGAACAAGGCAATACCAGAGCGACTATTTTCTTATTAAGTTAGTGGACATGGGTGGAGATGCCGGGGGTTAGGAGGAGTCAGGAGCCTCCCTTGGGTTTATGGTCTCCCATAGGCTTTGTATAGGGCGACCATTGCCGTGTCAGTTTTAACCCTCTAATGGATCGAGAAGAGATCTCCAGCCTTGTCAGTGGACAAAATGCCTCCGTAGACTACTTCTTTAACAATTCATAGTATACAAGTCAATATAAAAATGCAGATCTATATCTTGGTATGTTCAAGATGATGGGACCTAAATCCATGTAGAAATGTAAACAGGGGAAGGTCGGGTTAGCCCGCACACAACATTTGGTTCCTCCCAAAACATTCCACTGGGTGCGTAAGAGGCTGAATGTGTCCATACAGGCTTAGAGACCGTGGCTACTCCACTGACTAAAATAATTTGCTCACGCGTCGATTTAGCGGTATCTCAATGAACACGAAACACGTCCAGTGCTTACAGGTCCTAATATCTCGGAGAGATAATAGAATGATAATGGTATCCACTGGAGGGCATTCAAATGCATCAACAACAAGCCCAGACTCCCAGTGTGATACCAGTTTGCCTATCAGTGGCCAGGTGCAAAATCATCGGAAACCAGTAGGCATGTGAACTTCCAGCAGTTTAAGCCTGTCGGCCGTTGCCTCCACTGCTTTCACCGCTCAACGTTTTTTCTTCTTTTTTATTTGCTTTCCGACATAGGTCCCCCCTCACCAGCCAAGCGGTTGGATCCGTCCCTGTACATGGAAGATCAGATGTCAGCCGATTAGGCTCACCTAACTTTGAATGTCATTCGACATCACAGGCTCACTTAAAAGCATATCAAAACTAGACCAAAATACTTTCAACTTAATCATCTCGAATGCCCATCCTTAAACCACTATATGGCTTGTTCTAGGGACCAAAATTATGGACAAATGTCCAGAGCCTTAGTCGTGTAGGGTGGAAAAAGGGGCCTGATACTGCGACAAAACATGCATACGACGAATCAATAACGCCCCTATGAAGAGCACACATAACTCTTGTGGAATTCTCTGGAGTTAGCAAAGATCCGGGGTCGCAGTTTCAGTCCCCACGCCATGGCAGAATTAACACCGTATGATTCATTAGAGCCAGTGGCGAGCGCAGAAGAACACTACTCCAGCCAAAACACATAGCCACGCTATGGTAAACAGAATGCACGTCATTATCATTCTAAGCCCCATGGCAGCCTCCTGTCTGTCTGCACTGTCTTGCCTTGGTTTCCTATCTACACGTGAGAACAACCACCTTCCACCTGAGTCCGCCACTGGCGAGGGTGCTTAACTTCACCCCAGGGTGCGATGCCCGGGCGTTTCCCCCGTTAACCATCCCGGCGGCGCCGGTGGCGGTAACCGACGGGGGCAGCCTGTGACGACCCGATGGCCCCAGGGCACGGCAGGCGGTCATACAGGGACGTCAATAGCTGCCGAAGGAGGCTCCGGTTTCCGATGCGAACACTCGGTGTGGGGAAGACTGCTGGCGAGTTTTCAGAATGCGTTTACTACATTACAAAAGGCAACGTGAATTTAGATGGAGGAGAATTGGGGGTAGCTAAAAGTCAGAGTTTTCCATTTTCCTCCATGGAGACAATTTCGTATCCCGGAATAAGAAAGTTTGCCCAGACGAAAACGGGTCTTGGAGTCTAATGAAAAGCAAATCCCTTCCGCATCAACTGATCAATAGAGATACCGATACCAGGTTTGGTACCATTCTTTATCGAAGGGATTATTTTACTTCAATTGGTACCAGTCTCACTTTTGAAGAAAAACACTTTAAAAATGAAAAAAATCTCCTAACGCTTCCGGAGTTTTCCCAGCTCTGTCAGCATGATCGGAGTGTTTTCCGACCTACAGCTACAGCTGACTAGGCTTCACTCTAACAACGCCAGCAGCGCCGAAGACTGCCTACACGGTTTCGACAGCCTTCGTGCATACACACATGCCTAGTTCGCTGCTCTGTGACAACGTAAAACAGGCATCCGCTGGTGCGCCGCAAGGGCGTGTACCACAAAAGTATTTTGCGGGAGACACGTGACCTGGTTAAACCCCATTTATTATGAAATAAAGCTTCGTAGCAATTTCATTTGAGGGCCACGATTAGTTGAGCCTTCGGAACAATCTACAAACCCCGGCGAGTACCACTGTGGATAGGTCACATGTGCCTCCAGTCAGATATACCCGTACCCCCGTCATGTCAAATAAAGGCTAGAGTCAGCTTGTAAAAATGTCTGCTCTAGCCAACTTTATGTAGCCGATTTCATCATGATCTAATTTCGCAAGCATGTAATATGCAATATTCAGCCGTTCAGTGTTAGAAAAACTCATCGGGTAACACCAGAGACATTTGCTGACTAAAGCTTCTGTATCTTAATCTACGCCTTCATCTACTGGATTATTGCAAGGTTTCGATTACTTGTTTATCTACATGTTCTCATTTTTTGTTTAAATTCTATGATCTTGGTGCTCCTGAATTTTCTAGGTGTTCAGCGAATGGCACAGATAAATGTCTGTTACCAAACGATACAGTGTCCCATACATTCAGATTTAATACACAGGAACTCCCGGACAGTGACTGTCTCTCTACCGCCCACCAAACCCAAACACTTTAAACTGGCGCTCCCTGCCGCGTGACCAAACTCCTCTCCGTTTTGAACCACCGCAGCCCGTCCCATCCCATGATTTCTACCGGCTGCCGCCCACCCTAAATTGCTGCCAAAATATGAGCTCCGGCCCCCGCCCACAACCTCCGCAGATGATATCTGGCCGCAGCTATCCCGGCCGGACGCGGGAGGAATTCTCATCTTGCCGCTCGGCGCCGCGATCTAAATAAACCAGAGCCTGGGTCCGACGGGAAGCCTCGTGGTCAGCGACAGGATAATAATTGTTCGCAGACTCCGGTTAATTATGGGGTACATCGTATAGGTGGGGCAGGCGTGTCAGCTGCGCCGTCGCCCCTGCAACGGCGGAGCTGACCGCCAGGCGGCTGGTGTGCGTACACGGCTGTGTTTTAGCGTGATTGGATTGTGGTTCCGGGTGATGTGGTCTTTGGGCTTGGAGTCGGTTTAAAGAAGCGTGATGTCGGGAATGGTACCTTAGTGTTTTGTAGGTGATGGATATCAATTGATCTGATAAGTACATGCGGGCTCCTGGTACTTGTTAAGGCTGTTGGGAAGTGGTGATTAGATGTCTCAGGTATCGATGGGTGCTTGAGAAGTTGTCATTTAGCATGATCTTACCAAGTCATCATTAAGAGTTGAGAACGTCGCTGGAGTTTTAGGGTACTTCAGCGCAGAAGCTATATGTGAGAGAAAATCATTGTGAAGCATATCTAAGCTTGGCATGATTTCAGTAAGTGATTTAACTGGATTTGAAATTAATGGCACATCGGTGCCTGTTCAGGCTTCTTAGTAAGAATTTGATCTAGCTCGATAACGAGTAGAATAACAATCATAATGCAACAGTTCAAATTAAAAAAACTCACCGCCCTCAAGATATATGTAGGTGCTATTCCATTTCTCAATGAAAGCAAACATGACCGCCTAGATTTTACAAACATTTCTAAATTTTGAAGATTGGTGCTCATTGTTGTTCACAGTCAAAATAATTTCAGAATATGAAAAAATTATCACGCCAATTTAAAAGAAACATGGTGCCAGGAAAATGTTCGGGATTTATTTATTTATTCATTCATTCATTCATATCGCCAACAGATGCATATCCATTTACAGGCGAATTCAGAGACTAAAAATAAACACAATATGATTCAAGTAAATGACACGCATCACACATTAGAACAATAAAATGAATCACTCTAGGTTGGGATGTTCCTCTCCGAGTATAAATGGTACTGGCAAAACATGAATTAAAAGCTAGAGAAAATACATGGTCTAAAAATTTCCCTGCTGCGTCGATAGCGCTAGCTCGCAGCAAGTACACGGGGTGAACGTATGTATGTTAAAACATTGACTTTAAAACTGCTAAAAGGTTCTACAAATAGGTCGGAACCGGAACATGATAAGAAGGCATTCATTGCCCGCGGGATCCGACACAAAAGCCCCTGGCCATGTTTCATGTTTCACAGGATGTTACATGTTTCAGGATGTTTCACCTGTATGTTTCCACCCAGTATCTGGAACAGAATCCCCGCTACAATTTCAACTCTGGAAACTTCACCTTACTGATATTGCGGGAAGTAAACATGACACCTCTCTCTGAGTCAGCAACAGCAGGAAGATGCCCTGAGGTTGGAGCTGCGCGTGGGAACACCGGCGGGATTCCTCCGCTATCAAGGGTACATCGTCTGAAGGAGGCTGGTGGGGCGGCCTGTTAGATCGCGACGTTACTCGGCGCGCAGTTCCCTGTTGCGGTGGGGGAGCGAACACCCCGTGGGATAGACTCCCGGCATTGTGCGGAGGAGTCTGGATGGCGTGGGAAGCCCGAAGTCAAGAGAGGCGAGGGGAGGTTTTGGGAGGTGTTACAGATTTGTGATAATGTGGTAGGCCGTTTCCTGTCGACGTTTTATTTCTTACTGGTCATACGTTCACATGAACGGCATTCGCGCGGTCGTGATAAAAGATATGCCAAGAAAAACATCCGTTCATACCAATAAAACCAAACAGTTTCATGGGTTTTTGGCCACTGCCACTGCAGCAAACCGGAGGAGGGCGTGCAAGAGATGCGAATGTCAAGGCCCACATTTTTAGACTGACAAGGTGAGGAGCCGTGGGAGTGAGGTCAGTGTATGACAAGCATCCTCAGTGGAACCTCAGGTCCCCAAGAATCCGCAGAGCGCGCTTCTAGGCGACAAGGAAAGTTCCTCATGAGTCAGTCGTCGTGAAGCAGCGGCTGAAAGCATGCCGTTCAGTAAACATCCAATACTGACAAGTCCTTCTTAATAGAAGCTTCACTTATCTCCGCAGGCCGGTACCGTCGTAACAGACAGCACTCGCTTCGTCATCCGCGGCTCAGAGGAAGCCGGCACTCAATCCTGTCTACAGCTGTCAAAATCGATACCCGAGATTGATACATTGGCACATTCTTACAATCTCCTGCCGTAAAAATCATGTACAAGGTCTAAACGTACTTTTGGAACACAAACGGGATTACGGTGCCTGCCAACCTGTGGCCCTTCGCTCACTCCTCCAATACCGGGTTCGCCGGTTTGATTCCATCAGACCTGGCCGCTACCAAACCTGAAGCGGAGAGCCCGACGGTGGAGCGGTGAGCACAAAGACCAGCTGCGCCGTTAAGTAGCTGCGTTTCATCGCCACCACTATCGCAGCGGCGTCCAGCACTATCTGATGGCCGCGCCACAATGCGCTCGCTCTGGTAACGCCGGCGCCACGGCGGCAAGCGCGCCGATTTGGACGAGAGCGGTGATGGTCGAGAGGTAGGAATCTAGCCTCAAAGGTCATCACGAGGCGACCTGGAGTTTTCACATCGGAAGTCTCATTTCTAAAACCACAGGAAGGTAACTTTTTTACTTAGGGTTCCCAATTTTTCACTACAATGTTATATGGTGTCGAGGGGGAGAGGGGTTAAGTAGGCTTGGACTAGGGCCGGGTGAAAAATCCTGCCTCTGGATGGGCTCAATCCCATGACCCTTTGCTCACCGCGAAGGGTCACGTGATCAAGCTGTATGCCTGCGGTAAGCCACTAATGCCACCCAGACATCACAAGAAGGCGCTTATGTTTGCAAATGTGTATTCTTACTTCAGTTACTTTATTCGTTACTACACTGATATTCATTCACATTCCCATTTGAATGGATTAACTGTGGAAGATACCTGATTGTTTTATCTGCAACTTGATTTTAGGACAATTTAGAAATATTTAGTGTTTTGTGCATTCCACACGACCCATTGAAAAACCACGAGCATTCTTGTCCCATTCATACTGTCCACCCCGACCCAACAATGTGGGACCAGAGTAGCTTCAAACATGTCACAGAATCAAGTCGACCGAAGATAAAGAGTCAGCTCGTTACACTTTCCAGCTGTCACCACTTCTCTCGTTGTCACCATGGCAACCGCGTCGCATCGTCACTGGCAAACACACCTCTGACGGCGCCGACGCTGGCGACGACGACGATCGACAAAAACCAAACGCGTCCAGTCATCGAGGAAAATAGACGAGCGTGGCGTTGAAATGCGCCAGAGCACGCCGCGCCGCATCAGGACTGCGTCAGTGTTCGTCGCAGAATGACTTTTCGGCATCAGCAGCGTCCTGGTCCATTATCAAAAGCTCGTCAGCAGTAGCCGGCGCCGCCGCGGTGGCGATGAGATTGTGTGGCAGCAATCAACCTAATGTGCTCTTTGTAAGCCCGCTCCGATATCGCTCAAACGCTACCGTGGTGTTGATGAGAGCTGGCAGAAATGAGCTAGCAGAATGTAAAGCGATGATGGCTCTTGATTGAGATTATTGCTTCTTCATGAAATAAGAGAAATTTGATGTCATTCAAAAACACAGACAAAATGCAATGCTCATATTTTTGTGACAGAGAAAAATGCATGCACGTTATCATTGTGGACGACGCATGATTAGCCTCGTTCCTTCCGAGTGGAAACATGCTTGGTTACACCAATTCCTGAATGTAGAAAAGCCTCCGTACCCGCTGATACTAAACCTATTTCGATTCTTCCGGCTGTTACCAAATAAGTTGAACGAATTGTACAAAAACAACTTGCAGAGTACCTCGAAAACCACAAACTTATCTCAGACGCCCAACATGGTTATAGGAAACAATACTCAACCAAAACTGCTTTAAATGTCATTACGACGTGGCTCTCACGCCATCGATAAAGGCGAAATTTCCATTCTGGTTCTACTTGATTTTCAAAATGCTTCGATGTCATACCACATGCGAAATTGCTGAAAAACTCCTCCTATGGCATCAGTACCAACTGGTTCGAAAATACCTTGCAGGCCATACCAGCAGGTACAGATGCGTACTGGCGGTAGCCCCCAGAACGCGGTCTGGGCGGAGATGACCATCTCTCGTCATCTCGTGACATTCCCGTGGGAATATTTCAAGGAGGTGCTCTAAGTTGCACACTGTTCTCCCTCTACGCTAACGACCTTAGTCTGTGTGTGAGACGACCTCCCCGTCGTTCAATATTGCGATGATACGCAGTTACTAGTTAGCGGTAAGAAGCGTGATTTCCCGCAGTTGATCACACACATGGAGTTAGCCTGGAGTCTGTTTTCTAGTGGTGTTGCCACAACAAAATGAAGCTTAATGCGGGAAAGACCCAAATGATCATCCTATGAAGCCCAGCTATGTTACGCGGCCTCCCCTGTAAGACTAAATTTATGCGGCTCGAACGTTCAAGAAACCTGTTTGGTTAAAAATCTTGGAGTTACCATTGAACGGCACCTAAATTATCAGTCTCATATTGATACTATGACACGGAAATGTACTGGCATACTTGTCGCACTCAGTCACTCCCGTCATGTACTGCCGCGCGGCACTGAAAACTGTTGTTTAGGCCTTGTTTTTGTCAATTGTTCAGTACCGTGCATCTGTATACGGAAGTTGCTGCAACACACAGGTCCATCGCGTTCAAAAGATTGTGAATTTTTGCGCCAGAGTGGTGACTGGTCGACGACGATGTGATCACATCTCCGATGCACTGCCTCAGCTAGGGTGGTACACTGCGAAGCAAATGATCGATTTTCGGACTGTAGGCACTGCGGCGCATACTTGTGGCAGGTGCCCGACTCCGCTGGTAAATACAATTGGCCTGCGCGCCAACGCCCTCCATTCTCATGATACGCGCCGTGCCGAACTTTTACTTTGCCGCAAATCAGAACAGAAGCTGGCCGTCGCAGAATTAACTACCGCGGTGTTCAGATGTTAAATTCCTGTAGACTGGACCCATTTGATCTGTTCTTCCAAGCAACGCTGAAGTCATTGTTTCTAACCAGTCCTGGCTGAATAATTGTAGACATTTGGATTACTTTTGTTTCCATTTACCTTTTTAGCATTTTAGCATTTAGCATTTTTACTATCATTTTAGTATTTTGTGATACTTCTTATGGCGTTTGTGATTGGGTGAACTGTACTCTTATTATTGGCGTGCTGCGAACTTGTGTGTATGTATCTTGTTACGGCGTTTCATTCTCTGCTTTTACCTTACGAACCCATTTCTTTTAATTTTTTGACGTGACAAGTGAAAAGCCACGGCTAGTGGACCTCGTCGAATAAACTGAAACCTGAAACCTGAAACGAATGTAAATAATCTAAAACAAGATTTTAAAGCCATCAAGAGGCGCACAAAAACTAGGTTTTAGTCTCCGATATATAAAGCTGCATTGCGTCTATCGGTACGGTATAAAACAGCAAACAATTTTATCAAAAAGCACCAGGACCTGTATGTCATCGTACTTCTTAAAGAATTCTTCGGATCAGGTTGAAATATTGTGTAGGTTTCAAGCATAGATCCCTGGGGTAGGGTCAGCTTGTATGAGCGTTTCCAATTGCAATATTAACAACAACAACTAAAACCGTGATCCTAACTCCATATCTGCAAAAAGTGTCTGTGCAGTATTGTCGGTCTTAACTTCGATTCGTGAAACCATCAAATTATGCATTAACTCTTCAAGAGAAGAGCAAGCAAATGTAAGGCTTGCAGCGTTCAAGGCAGCTTATCAAATCCTAAATTGCAAACCTCATTAGGGATCTGGAAAACTAAATTAATCTTCCCACGAAGTAGAACGATTGCACTCTGGGACTGCACGTTCGACTGGAGCGCTGGCTCTGTTATCCATTTCCTCCAAATCCGCTGATTCATGTGCTGGCTCAGCTCAAAATCCAGTGTCGCGACATCAGCTGTGGCAACAGCAGCAGCTGCAGCAGCTGCTGCCCACAGCTTATTGCTACCACTTGCCTTTGAAGCAACGCCGGCAGCGCAACCGTGTCCGATCTTGTCGATAAGGCCGCAATTGGCTGCGTAATAGCCCAGCAACCAATCGTAATGGGAGTCAATTGTGGCACGGCTATGTATTCAGAAGAAGCCGGCAGATGGCACCCTTTCAACAGGCCCAGATAATGACCGCTTCCAAGATGGTTGATACATTTTGCGCTGGTAAGCATCAGACCTGATACGTGGTCGCTACTTGTGCTGGAGCCCATTGGCTCAGTTGAATGGCACTTACGGTCGTTACCTGCTTTCATTCATTAAAAGGTTTAAAGTGGTCGTCAAGGATTTTTTGTCCCAATCCATTATGCCCGGTATAATTCATCAAAGTCTTGTTGCGCGCCAGCCAGCACACATGATGACTATCTGCCTGAACGGTCCAAGTTCAAAACATGGACGGCTGCGTAATTTCAGTACGTGGTATAAGCGGCTAATTACAGCGACTGTCACAGCTAACTATCTGCGCGGCGATAATCATTGTCATCTGTTTCAATTTTGTCACACGACGCTGCGCCTGGTGACGCTCAATGGTGAAGGGCGAAAACGTCTCCTATGATTTTGCAAAATCATACTAGCTTTTCCACTCGTGTTTTAATTTCATTTAAACGGATACTTGTCTAAACGTACTCCAATACGGCTGCATTTTTAATACCTGACAGCAGTGTTCGTATTTTTCGCCTCTACCGATACAGAGCTAGCACCGGCGCTATCCTTTAATATGAAAATTACAGAGCCGCATTGGCAGCCAGCCCCACCACACTGAGCCCGACAGTGAAATCCGTTCCCACTGGGCGCTGCTCACGCATGAAAACCTGCGCAGCGTACTAGCCATGCCAACACGTCAAAACATCGCCATAGAGCCGCCATCGCGCCACATTTGCCAGCGTGCGACAGGCGTGACGCAGCTGCGACATCTGCGGCGAACGCGGCGCGGCGTAATGATTTGTGACGCTGCTCCGGCACCGCCGACGGTGCGCCATCACGTTATGTCGCCAGCGGCGCGACGCGAGGACGTCGCACACGGCCGTTCCGACTGCGTCGACAAATCGTCCTCGCCGCGCCCGGGGATGTCTTCATGGTGCGAACGCGACGAGCGCGGCGCACAGGTGACTAAGTGCGGCGGCGCGCCAGAAATCACGAGTGTTTATGACGGCTTGTCGGACACGCATGGCGGGAAATGATGGCGGGAACGCACGCAGCGATGGCGGGAAGGCTCGAGGCTGTTGCCACTGCGTGGAAGTGCAGTTTGAAGAGGCATAGTTTCTGCGTATTTCTGTCGCATAAACTTTTTAGACGCCTTTCGTTTATAGAAAACAAACCGATGCCATTTGATACACCTATGGCATTAAAAAAATATTCCGGGTCAGTTAATGGCTCACATATTAACATATACTTAGTCGGGTCCGAGTTTTCCTGTGTGTAGAAGCGCGGTGCCAGGAGCATATTCTCACGAGAGAAAACATAATTATCGAACAACAAGGGGACTGGGTGGCCTAGCGACTTCATTGCCCGTCCTCAGATGGGACCGCATGGATTAACGGGGGTTCAATCCCCACGGCGGGAAACCGCCTTCCATGTCCGATCTGACCCAGTGGAGAGGATCCTTAAACACCCACGCCAATGTGCCATGTAATTGGGCAAGTGTGCCTGTTGGGAGCGGCCCAAATAAAAGAAACAAGCAATGCAATTCTAGTCAACGTCCAAATAAACAAATTAAAAGGTTACTATTCCGAATTATAAAAGTGTGTATTGAACATTGCCTTTCATCCAAGCGCGCTCAAAACACTGATCTTTAGACGCTTCCTCCAGTTCTGGAGCATCAAGATCACTCGTCCAATGTTTAATTGTTCCATGATCGCAAGGCATTGGCTAGCAATGGTTCAACGTAAGGAATCTTTCTAGCATATCATCAATAAGAGAGAGAGGAGAGAGGGAGAGAAAGAGAGAGAGAGAGAGAGAGAGAGGAGTGAACAACAGTGCGGGGATGCGAGAGAATGGGAGAATAAATGAATAAAAGAAAGAGGGATAGAGGTACAGGAAAAAATGAGACGGTGATTGAAATACAACTTCCATCAAAATATTAATGAAAACTGCCGACCATTACCTGAAGCATTTCGGACTATGAAACACTAGTACGAGTGGTGTGGATTTTAGAATATAATTGGGGGTACCCACATTTGAAATTATGTTAACAGCCACCATATCAAAAGTAAGTAAAAAAGAGTGTGCACTATAAAGTGTGTTTTAGCCGTCTTACAGACACGTTGAGCCGCATAAGCCAATTGAAGTCCTTAAAAGTGAAACGCAAGAGAATTTAAATAATGTTTGACTACTACTTCGACGATACATTGAGGGTGCCCAGGCACCCACAGAGATATCTAAATCCACACCCATGGCCAGGACCAACCTTTCAATCGTGCTGAATGTACTCACCAGATGTCGGAGAAGAGTCGATTCCATGGCAGCTCGTCGGCCCGGCCCGGTCTGAGGTCAGATCTGTAAGAGAAGATCGGACGTCACAGGAGAGTCATGGGTAGATGTCAGACCTTTCAGAGAGCCGACCGATGCAAGAGTTGAGTGGTGCAATAGGGCCTGCCTGTGATGTCATAAGGGACAGGGGTGGATTCAGGTGGTCCAGTCCGGGCATCCCACCCCTCCGCTGCAAAGTGCCCGAATTCTACCAGTTTCAAGTCAATTTTGGTAGGTTTTCTTCAAAGACAATATGTATCGTTCAGGTTTACCCGCTCTGTCCCTCCCCTAAGTTCGCACTTTGGTATGGATCCACTTCCGATAGGAAAGAAATAAATGAAGGAAAATTATTTTAATTCAGTTGTTCCCAGAAGTTCCAGTTCAAATGAGATCTGACTGAAAACTTGTATTATTATTCTAACGCCAGCTTGTGCGAAAGGTTGATAGGTATGTTTCCAGGGTAAGCTGTTTTGGGTTTCAATGTTAGATTCAACACTTTTGGAAGCATGGCTCTCGAAATACTGAGGGCAATGGTCTCACAGTCTATTGCAGCTGTTCTCAAACCCTGGCCTAAACAAGGTTGACCACCACCCGTGTTATCTTAACCATTCGGAGGGGGAATATTGCCCCCTAGGTTTCGAGAATATCTCCGAAACGGCTTGCGATAGAACTAAACTTCCGACTTTCCTAAAACTAGTACAGGCAGGTTTTCTGAAATTTTCAAGATTATATATTTACCAGGGGCGGAGCTATGGCTGGGTTTTGGGAGGTTCTATCCACAAACCAAGTATTATCGTATGCGATGGGTTTTTGTACAAGGAAGCCGTCTCTGCTGATCCGATACCAGTTACATGGTTTTATTATATCATTTTTATGTGAGATGATAGTGCATTCACAATTGTCACTATTTTTATTCATCAGGGCGGTTACAGCAGTTCAAAATGGGGGAATGTTATCAAGAAGGACTAAACGTTAGTAAGTGAAAGACTGCTTACAGCCGTGCCAGGGCGAATACAATTGGATATATGAAAATTCAAAATAGTTATAACCCAATTCTAGATTACCAGAGGCGTGTCCAGTCACTACACATTTTCAAAATGTATATTCCCAGCCAGTATCACCGCCGCGACTCAATATCGTTGTATATTGAAAATGTGTTTAATACCCCCCCCCACGACGAGTCCTTGATCCGCCTATGTCACCCCCTTTCCCAGACTGCCATGGGAGGTAAAATTATCAGAAATTAAATTTCAACTAGTCGAGGACTAATATACTCATGCATGCCATTCGCATATTGTTGGTATGTATTTACCCCACTGTTTTACCTTACCATCCGCCCGATGAGTTTTCACTTTTTCTCATTTATTTATGTGTCAAAGATGCCAAGCAGTATATGACGGCTTCTAATCCCTAACAAAAACTTTTAGGTTGTATATATTTCCCTCATAGTCCTGGTCCTGGAACTGCCATTGAATTTCAATTTTGCGTAACTCAGTATATGAAAATTTTGGCTCAATTATTTGTAAATCTGAACTAGTTTTGTGAAAATCGTACAACAGAGACAAGGGTTATGGAAAATCTAAAAATACACAAAACTTGTATATTTTGCACGACATTCTCCTATAAAATAAAAATTTTGAAATTTTCTTTTTCGAAATAAAGTTTAGCAGCAGAGGAATCTATAGCACTTGAATTTTCAAAATCGGCCGGTTAGATTACGAGATCTTAGGGGCCGGTATTGCCCCCTTCCGGAAATAGGGGTAGCCGGAGCCACGAAATAGGGTTAAAGAAATAAGAGCAGACGATAATCACATGGATGGACAGCGGATGCCTGGGGCAGGGTGTGCACTGTGCAGTTGCACACCCTGAACAAAAATTGAGAGTGTGCAAAAGTGTAATTTTGCACACCCGGTTTTGGCTTGGTCTGGGGAGGCTTCCCCGGTTTTGGGGAAGCTCCCCGGGATTTGGGTGGCGCCCCCGGATTTGGGCGGCGCCCCCGGCCGATCAAGAGAAAACCAGGCCTAAGCACCGCCTACCTGAAGAGGTAGGACCCTCTGTGTGAGATAATGACACTTCATGTATGAATGGCGCCCCTGACATCAAAGCCGCCCCATAGAGAGCAAAGAGCCGCTCTCGAGGAGAGAAAAGAAGCCCCCCCTCCCGAAAATCTTGCACACCCGCTCGAAAATAGAACTCTCCGCCCCTGAGCACATCCTCCAATGGCACAGGCGAGTGACAGTTATGCAGGTGTACACGGCTCTGCCACGCAGGTGTGCACAGATCTCATTACCAATTACTCGGTCCCAACTGGGCACCACGCAGAGCCGCGAACTGGCCTATCAGGCCTCTCACGGCCGACCACAATAGACGCACACAATAGCCTGGATTGGCTTACCCTTTATCCGTACCCGGGGGATAATCAGGCCGCTCGGTCTGGCGGCTGTGTCACCATTGATTCAGCGGGGGGCAGACACTGACCCCCACTCGAGGGTCGGTGGCGTCCCCCTGGGCCAATAATGGGACATCATTTCACGCTAACGTGGACAGATGTGCCATGTGAGTTAAAGAGCACGCTGGGAGAAGAGCGGGGGCGAATCGAGGCAGTCAAGCCGTGCACTGAGGAAACATTTGAAAGCAGACTTATTAGACAACTTATCACATCCCCAGTATAAGTAGTCGACTAAGTACCTCCCCTTAGACTGATTCCTTGGCTTGTGTATTCCAAAATACTTTACCAGGAAACAAGTAGAGCACAGAGTTTCATCTGCTTCTGTTCAGCGCTCCTGCGCAATGGGTGCGCCACCTCCGTAAATGGAGGCTTCCAGCAGGTCGCTCACCTTCACACCTCGAAAGGATATCACGTGACCCCATCGAGACTCGAACACGCGACATTTCTGCCAGGTTTGTATTTTCCACACTGAGCGATACAATCACCAATTGCTTAAATCTGCCATCTTGAATAAAGGGTTATGCTCCAGCTGGTATCGACATTTTATCAAGGCTTATAACTCACAGCCACATTCCATATGTTATGTGACAGGAAGCTACGGAACTCGGCCAGGTTATAATTTGTACGCTCGATCAGTGATAGCATCTTTATTAGATCCTAAAGCATACCACGGCCGGGGGCTAATGGTGAGTAAACTTGTATTCATACAAATCGGAGACGGACCGTAATTTTCGCATCACATGTAGTTTCACTTGACGTGAGGCAATGCATAAGCTATTTTCAGATAATTGGTGGGGTAATTAACATCCTAAGATGAGCGATTTCAAAGCCGGGCCTCATCAAACTTTGGACCCATCATGGCTTGATTTCGCTACACAAGACAGGAAAGTGAAAAACATCTGACAAGTTGAAATTAAGCATTTAACGAATTCCACGGAGCCTATTATTACTGTAAAACTGACATAAGATGAAATCTTGGTGTTGTTTGATTACAGCCGCAAAGTATTATCCACTGCATACCAATATGTATCAGCTAAAGGCCCGGGCAAAGGGGATCCCTCTTCGCTCTTGGGAAATAAGAGTCCCTCGTAAATCGAGCAGGCTTGTTGGGAGACAAATGTGCTAAAGGAAGGTTTGATTTAAAAAATTGAAGGATAGTGAAAAGTAAGAAAGTGTGTAAGAAAACTAGGCAGCCTGGGAGGAGGGATGTTACACTTTCTGTGTCCTCAGTCTGCACCTGTCCTAAGATTTGCGACAAGATCCTCCTATATATGTTGTCTCTTTAAACTAAACAGCTTCTAATGCTTCGAGCAATAGTGTGTCAAGAAACAGTGAATAACGAGCTTTGGCAGCAAACAACCCTCCCACCGTTCATAACTCAAAGCTCTATAATCACCATACAAAGATCTATTGCATACTTCGCGGTATTCCCATTGACATCTCTATATGAACGCCGGTCGCCCGGGCTGATCCCGTAAACCACTCAGTATTCACCGACGGCACAATCCAAACAGTCACGCACCGACAAAGAGAACGGTGTTCCCGGGGACCCGGCTCGCACCACTCCAGAATGACTCTCTCCCATTGACACCAGAGGCTAATCAACCGTGACGCGCATTCTGGCGACAGATTGCGGACAAATTGCATTATTCCTGGGTGGCAGCGTATCTCTGTCGGGTAACTTTCCCCATATATCGCCCCCCAGGGGTGTCAGCGATCAGTTACGGTGCTACACCGCTCTCAGAGCTTGTGTGTGGTGTGTAAGTCTGCGTGCCAGAGATAGAAATGGAGGAAGGGAGAGAAAGAGACGGTAGAAGAGAGAGAGGTAGATAGACAGACTGACATGCAAAGAGAGAGAGAAGAGAGAGAGAGGGAGTTAGAGAGAGAGAGAGAGAGAGAGAGAGAGAGAAGGAAAGAGAGAGAGAGAAGAGAGCGAGAGTGAGAGGAGAGAAAGACAGAGGAGAAAAGATGAAAACAAATCGAAAGTGCATGTTCACTCGCCACTGAGAGGCATTCAAACGATCAGAAAGCCAATGAAACAAAGCTGAGGCTGTTTCCCGAAATATGGGGACGCGATGGTGCATGCTTAGCACGCTTACTTTCTATGCCGCCGACCCGGGTTTAAGACCCGGCAGGTTCACTGAGTATGGAGTAATCTGGCTCCCGAGGAAACCCTTCCAAGCAGAGAACGAGTTGGCGACGCCATATATCCCTAGCAGTTGGTGCATTGATAAGCCCCAAAAATTATCAAATTTCCCAAAATATGTTCGCAGAATGTTATCAGAAGTATGTATAGCCCATTCTTTAATTGCGAAATGACTCTAATTTTAGAAACTGTTTTTGTGCCTAAAACAGAGTCTGAATTATTCAAATTCAAAGGAATTTTCTTGAAATTCGATGCTGTCTAACCGAAAAGATTCACTATATAACGTATATCCATTGGTCTAACATTTACTGCGGCACTTCTCGGGAACAAGGCTTCAAAGCACTTCAAGTCAACTCTCATTTCAAAATAAACCGTCCGTGGTACGAATTATACGCCCCATGCATTCACCATAGCCACTTTATTCTTCCTCCCCAAAGCACACCCCGCCCAGGAGGGTCCTCCGTACTCTCAGCCGTAGATTTACTGCAGGTTGACCCTTGACCCGCTTATAATGGGAAACGTGCGCCCTGTGTGCCTCTCCGCTCCCCACACGGGACAAGTGGAGGGGCGGAACTCCATTACAGAACGTTTAGTAAACAAATTTGTTAACAAATGAAGATCAAGCGTACTGCTACTCGGGAATCTCGCCTCTCATATTCGTTGCAGCAAGACAAGTTTGCTCGATGGTAGGACCTGGGTGATAAGGTTTGAAAAAATCCATGAAATATTGATTCTTAAAAAAGTAAGCGTGACATTCCACTGTCTTATGTCCAGCCTTTTGCTCTATTTTAACGTCGAATTTCACTTACGCATTAGCGCTTAAAGTATTATTCTAACAAGTAACAAGACACGGCACTCAAGGTAAAAAATCAAAATTTTAACAAGTGGGATTTCCGGCTTGTTTTTTATTGGAGTGTCTAGCCTCCCCCTCATCGGTTCTTATCGATTATCTTAAAACTCGCAAAAATACCCAACTATAGATATTAGGCTGTTATATCGACTATGAGCATTCGACCGAGAGAAAAAGAATCACCAAACGCGAGAAGACGCCAGTAAAGCTATAGCACAATTTGAAGAATATTGCGGTTACATCATCCCGACTGTTATTTCTAGTGATACCGCCGGTTTTGAGAGTTACAAAAAAGGTAAAATCAGGACGGCGCTTTTTAAGGTTAGAAGCCAAACATTAAGTCTTCCCTGGCTGGGTGTCTCATAACTGTTTGCTTTAGATATGGCCATATGAAACTTCTTGTATGAAACACATCAGTTTTAACATTTTTAAGGCAAAACAAGTTTTTTTGTGGCGTCCGTCAGTGAGGTTGCAATATGGAAGCCCAGAGCACGTTCAAAGGCTTGGCTAGTTCCCGGTCTGGTAAGGAAACTGCACGACAAAAAAACAAATTCATTTCAAGCTTTCGAAGGAAGCTTTCCAACGGGACCAGCCTTTTCTATTCCAAAAAAAAAATGCAATGTATCTTTGTGCTATGAAATCTTCTAAAACCGAGAACATCCCCGATGTTAACACATCAGAAACTCCGACATAGAAATAATTTCCCAGTGAAGCTGGAGTTCTGGACCTTTCCCTTCAATTATAAGAAAAACCTACGGAACAATTCGTCACTGATTTCCGAAAATAGGCAAACAGGGAGGCCCTTGGGCAAACAAAGCCGCATTCATTAAGCAAAAGCAATGACTTCCCCCCACACCAATAATGTTTCATCTGTTTATCGTTTCTGAACAGCGGCTGGCAGCTGACTGTCCTCACGGTGGTTCCGTGCTCGGGCGTGGTGCTAAACAGCGGCAGCGGCGGCAGAGGGGCAGACTGGGAGGTCCCGACTGCTGGGACGGTGCCTCAATCGAGCGGTCTCGATCGATGTCGATACCGCCTCACAGCCACCACCGCAGGCCCGGCCCACCTGAGGTGACTGACATGTTGGCCAGGCCCGGCCCACCTGAGGTGACTGACATGTTGGCGCCTAAGACTGGAGTGGCTGAGCCTGCGATGTGAATAGGCAGGGCGGGATTGGATTCAAAGATCTGTTGGACTCCTTCCTCTGTCTCAAAATCATGTTACGCATTTTTTCCAGCTTAAACAGTTCTTTCAAAAGCCGCTTGCTCCATTGCTCCCGCCGCCATCTCTCTCTCTCTCTCTCTCTCTCTCTCTCTCTCTCTCTCTCTCTCTCTCTCTCTCTCTCTCTCTCTCTCTCTCTCTCTCTCTCTCTCTCTCTCTCTCTCTCTCTCTCTCTCTCTCTCTCTCTCTCTCTCTCTCTCTCTCTCTCTCTCTCTCTCTCTCTCTCTCTCTCTCTCTCTCTCTCTCTCTCTCTCTCTCTCTCTCTCTCTCTCTCTCTCTCTCTCTCTCTCTCTCTCTCTCTCTCTCTCTCTCTCTCTCTCTCTCTCTCTCTCTCTCTCTCTCTCTCTCTCTCTCTCTCTCTCTCTCTCTCTCTCTCTCTCTCTCTCTCTCTCTCTCTCTCTCTCTCTCTCTCTCTCTCTCTCTCTCTCTCTCTCTCTCTCTCTCTCTCTCTCTCTCTCTCTCTCTCTCTCTCTCTCTCTCTCTCTCTCTCTCTCTCTCTCTCTCTCTCTCTCTCTCTCTCTCTCTCTCTCTCTCTCTCTCTCTCTCTCTCTCTCTCTCTCTCTCTCTCTCTCTCTCTCTCTCTCTCTCTCTCTCTCTCTCTCTCTCTCTCTCTCTCTCTCTCTCTCTCTCTCTCTCTCTCTCTCTCTCTCTCTCTCTCTCTCTCTCTCTCTCTCTCTCTCTCTCTCTCTCTCTCTCTCTCTCTCTCTCTCTCTCTCTCTCTCTCTCTCTCTCTCTCTCTCTCTCTCTCTCTCTCTCTCTCTCTCTCTCTCTCTCTCTCTCTCTCTCTCTCTCTCTCTCTCTCTCTCTCTCTCTCTCTCTCTCTCTCTCTCTCTCTCTCTCTCTCTCTCTCTCTCTCTCTCTCTCTCTCTCTCTCTCTCTCTCTCTCTCTCTCTCTCTCTCTCTCTCTCTCTCTCTCTCTCTCTCTCTCTCTCTCTCTCTCTCTCTCTCTCTCTCTCTCTCTCTCTCTCTCTCTCTCTCTCTCTCTCTCTCTCTCTCTCTCTCTCTCTCTCTCTCTCTCTCTCTCTCTCTCTCTCTCTCTCTCTCTCTCTCTCTCTCTCTCTCTCTCTCTCTCTCTCTCTCTCTCTCTCTCTCTCTCTCTCTCTCTCTCTCTCTCTCTCTCTCTCTCTCTCTCTCTCTCTCTCTCTCTCTCTCTCTCTCTCTCTCTCTCTCTCTCTCTCTCTCTCTCTCTCTCTCTCTCTCTCTCTGGGAGAGGAGGCGGCGGCGGCCAGTCATCCCGCGTCGGACTCGGCTCGGACAGTAATTGGTACGTGTCCTCCCACTGGAGTCGCCGCAGACACGAGGCATTCTTACAGCGCCGCCATTTATCATAATGCGAGAGAGATACGCCGTCGCATCACTAAAGAATGCACTAATGCTATTGTAATGGCCGCTCCAATGCTCCCTGCTCGGATAAAGCCGCCGCTGTGAAACGTTTCCGGAATCGTTGATCTCAGAAATATATAAAAGCATGCCATGCCAGTATAAGAAACGCTAATATGTGTCAATGTCATGCAGTGTCGATGCCAGTGTTATTGTCTTCATCTTCAACATGGTCAGCAAGCAGAAGCTTGCCACTACCAAAGTGAGCAATGTGGTCTACAGAAGAACGTGATCGAGATTTCATCCAATATGCCAATCTGGTCACACCATAAGGATTCGTTGTGAGGTGAATACGGTGCAGTTTAAACAGCCGAAACATGTATAATGCGGGAGGAAGATGTGCTACTCAAAATAATTGTTAATGCTTTGTATTAGGAGGTGCATCGTTAGCAGAAGCTGCATGTGGCTGAGCTTTCATAAGTACAATCAATGCACCGGTAATGAGTTTGCACTGATCCTTTCGATATTCAAATGAAAATCAAAGCCGATGTTGGAATGCGACCAAGAAAGTGTCATATATAAATTTGTGGTCAAGTTAATTATATGATGTACGGGATCAAGGCTGATTGCTTGCGCAGAGGGAGCAACAGGGCCCAAATATGTAAAAATAGGTATTTGTAAAGGATATCGGCAAAACTTGGGGGTTTCGGGCAAATGCCTTTTTTGTTCCATGCCCACGGCTGGGTGTACGGTAGGGTAAAATACATCCAGCTGCTGAAAATGTACTACAGGAAATTACCCTCCCGCAAAGCAGGGTATTTGCTTTCTTATCTGCACAAACCTGACATGCTAAAATTCTGAACAGTGCAGTTTCTTGCCGTTTCCTTTTGTTAGTCCTCCGGTATCCACAATGAAGGCTTGAGATTATTTGAAAATGTTAGTTAGTAGCATAAAAACTTTTCTTACAGGACAAGTTCCGGATACTCTTTTAGGCGGTGATAACAAGTTATAAATTTTCACCAACCCAGACCCGTCTTCATTCTAAGATCGTGAAAGCCTTCTCCAAAAGAAAAGAACTTGTTGAACTCCAACGAGAGACAAAGTGACTATGTCCAAACGCATCTAATTAGCACAAATGTATTACCTATTCCTGCCAGGAACCTGGTTACCCCTATTTCTGTCAGGGGCAGATTGGCCTGACAAAAATATAAAGATCTAGGATTTAATTCAATATTTGGAACTGGGTCGAATTTTTTTAGTGTTACTTTGAGTGATTGGCTGACGAAAATAAGAAATAGATTTAATCAATATTTGGAACTGGGGTCGAATTTTCTTGAGTGTTAGTTAATTTTCAAAAAGATTTCCACCTTTTCAAAATAGTGGTAAGCGGAGGTAAAATGATTAACATTTTTACGGCTCCCCATCGCTTGACCCTGTTTTGCAATTTTGACAAAACCGTCACTTATTGATAGATAATTGATGCTCCGGTATTGATCCTATTATTGATAGATAATTGCCGCCCCGGTAGCTCAGTTGGTAGAGCGTTGGGCTCCGGCCCGCTGCTCAGAAACATGCAGTGGCAGTGCATTTCCAGGCTTGGGATCGGTTCCCCTGAGACGCTCCAGCGCTCAATAGTTTACTCGACGTACAGGTCGGCTGGCAACTGACTGGTGAGAGGGTGACCTGAACGGGGCGGCCGTCCCTGTGCTTTGTGGGACGTTAAACTTTGGCTTCTAAATCAACCCTTCATTGTGTGAGTTGCTCGTTCGGGTGTTGGGGTCGGGGTCTCCGTGGCAAGTCCCTTGATGACTTTAGTGAGACCCCGACTCCAACAGCTAAACTGGGAACATTTTAGACAAAATTTGGAAAAAAGGAAAAAGGCATACTTTGGGATTTCAAAGTAATTTCAGGACCAAAACTATATGGTGAAATAAATGCATTATAAAAGTATTCTGTTGCATGTATTAGGAAACAGAAGATACTACGTGATGCCGCTGACATAAAGATAAATGAGGCAAAGTAAAAAAGGTCAACATGTTCAAAGCTATAAAGAGAGGTTATGATTCAAATAAGTAAAAAAATAACTCGACCTCAGCTGGATGGTATTCGGACCCCGGAGATGTCTGGTGGCCTTGTGTAAACTTGTACGCAGTGGTAGAACACCACGACAGCATCCAAGCTGGCCACTACACTGTTTTCTGCCGGAACCAGCCGGAGGCTCAATGGTTCCACATTAACGACGCCTCCGCCAAGGAAGTGCCAGCCGTAAAAGTGAAGGAGGCATCAGCGTAAATGCTCTGTTACAACGTAAAACAGGTTGCATAGTCGTTTCTATCTCAAGCCACAGCATATCTGGTGGTAGCTTATCCTATGTTTCCAAGATTTAAACTAGCTCCCATGTGCTTGTTGTTTGTCTATTTGTTATAATGGCGCTGTCTAGTCATTGATGATGCTTTCTGGTCGGATGATAAGTACGTATATGAAATATACAATCTTCCACCATAAAAAAATCATGAGATGTGGATACACTGGGAAGGGTAAGGATGATACAGTGGGCCAAGATGCATATTGCCTATGTTTAAGAGGCCTGTATGCAGTGACGTATGCAAGGGGGCTATGGGCTTAAGCCCCGCACCCCAATATCCAAGTACCAATAGTTAACCCTCGTTCCTGTGGGAGGTGTTTGAACACAACCCCCCCTCAGTTTTTCCGGCGGCACCAAATACTGCGGTGCGAAGCGCCGCCGTAACTGGCACACCTTATGCTTCATCGAGCTCGCAACTTTTCCCAACATCTTGATTCAAGGTCAACATGATCATCTCACATTACTTGACTTGAACAAGGTCAAGTCATCTCAGATCAGGTCACCAGTGCAAGTCAAGTGACCTCGCCTCCAAAATTTTACGATATCATAAGTAAGAACGGGGTTTATCTATCCAATTGAAACTCATCACCTAATGGGCCCACCGAATGCTACAAAATAAAGTTCGGGATTTTTCATATCAATGAAATAGGGTCAAATACGGATCATAGCCTCTCCATTGGAATTGCATGGGAAAAAACTGGAATTGGGCAAAAAATAACTTTATTTGTGTAGATACGGCTTGAAAGGCTTTCATATTCTCCAAATCATAGTATATTAGGCCCCTTTCCAGATTCATGTTGCAAGTTTGGACTTGTGACCTCTGAAAGGTCATCTGGGGCTACTTAAGTAGGTTTTCAGGCTTGTGTTAATACCCTGGCAGGAAAGGATGATAAATAACTTGTTTTATAGCCATTACGTTTGGATTACTAACCCTCGCCCCACCGGGGCCATCGATGCCCCCTGAGGTTTTTTCGGGATAGCAGAAAAACGATGAAACGCAAGTCCACGGTTGAGGGCTTTATCTCTCACCCCATAATTTTTGCACCATCCCTGAAATTTTTTACCCCGGGTCACCCAAGGTCAGGGCACCAGGCGAGGTCAACCAAGGTCACCTCACTTCAACTTTTTGAGCTCTATAAAAGCTATGTTTCTCAGTCGATCGATTTGAAACTTCCTACAGTTCATGGCCCTGCCAGGGTCTACAAGGTGTATATCCGGGATTTTTCGATTTCGTGATATAAGGTCAGGTCACGAGGTGACCCCTCCCTTTGAAAAAGCATGGGGAAAAGCTGTTTCATTATATAAAAGTCGCAAAAATTATTGCAAATATTCAGAATGCTCAGAACAGCGTTCTTGGGCACCCTTTCACGGATTCCAGGGCTCATATTTGCCCTTTTACCTCTCCAAGGTCATCGAAGGTTACCAGGGGCCAAAAACAGTATTTTGAAAATCACTTTTACCCTAATTAAGCTAGAGCGCTGAATCAAACACCATCGTGTATGTCTCGTCAGTGGCTTTTATTTGATATACGTTAAGGTCACTTTCTGACCTTCGATGACCTCAGGTCATATGAGATCACGACGTGACCTCTGGAGGTCATTACGTTCCACATAACGGAGAAAGTTCTGGATTTTCCTATCCAATGTAGTTTGCCAGATCTCAATAGCTCTAATGGCGTAAAAGTTACGCCCAGTTTTCTTAAGCATTGCATATTTGGGTGAAAATAGCCTATCGTGACTTAACATGACTTCTGGAGGTCAAACCATTGACCTTAGCGCTTAAATATGCCGAGTAATTTCGTACTGAATTCACGCGAGCTTTCTAATGCACTTTGCAGATTTGCGCTAAGCCCCATATTTCCGGAGTTAGAGGGGGCCATCGATGGTCCCGGTGGGGCGAAGGTGGCGCCGGACTCCCGGTGGGGCGGTGGGGGCGGCTTATTACGAGTCGATTTATATGCATGTGACTATGCTGAGTCAGGTGGTGACCTTGACCTGACCTCAGATCAGGTCATTTGCACGTTTTGACCTAGTATAGACATATCCTCTACATTCTGTAGATTTCTCTTTTCTGGTAACTTTCTCCAGCATTGGGTTTATGCATTCACTCCACCTGATAATTTGTTCTAGGTTTTTGGTGCATGTGCGAATGCTGATTTACTTTGTCGCATATATAAGAGCCATCGTGAAACCAGAGGACACTTACTTCTCATCTTCTCACATACCCTGCCGTTGCACGCGGAAGTTTGCTCAACGCCCCAAATGATGTTTGCATATGGAATTGTCGCTCCGCATTCCATACACCAGCGACGAAGATAATGCTTAATGAGGTCTAATATTGTTTATTTATTCAGCAGAATGCACACATCCGATGCGTCCTGACCTCAAAACACAACTGTACTGCAAACACATTAGAATAACGAGTGGTGACCATAATTGGGGCTGATACTGGGCGCTTCCCTGTCTTCGTTTGTCCTGTTCAACTCCCCGATGGCATGGCTTAGTATTGAAGGCACTGGGAAACATATATTACTGCCGCACAGAAACTGAAATCGCTAAATACAACATCCGCAGTGTCTGATCCAAGGGGCTTGGGGGCTCAAGTCGCCCCCCCCCATTTCCGAGCCCCTATAATTAATACACAGGTGAGGGGTTGTCCGAGGCACTGGCGGGTGAGTCTCGAGCCCCTAGCCTCCCCCTCCCCAAATGAATTCCCGGGTCTGTCACGAGCATCTGGCAGAGTTATGAGCTTCACAGCGTCACTAACTTAATCATTAACTTTAACACATCACTAACTTCATCATGAAACAATGACAGGTCAGGCATCAGTGGCGGATCCAGGGGGAAAGACATTTGCCCCCCCAAACGGAAAAGCTTGGGGCAAAACTATGTTTTGTCCCCCCCCAAAGCGATTGACCTCCTTTTTCCCGACTCCTTTTTAGTTTGAAAGCAAGATTTTGGTGCTTCAACTCTCAACTTAAAACAGAACCAGTTAAGTTCAGTGGAAATTTGGGGCCTTGGAGAGGGAAAAAGTATCTTGATCCCATATTTTCACCCGGTGACGTTTTTTTTGCTTTTCGCCTCTCATACCCAAAATTCTACTGGGAAGTCATATTGTAGCGCTGTTTTGCACTGCGTGACGTTTTTTTTTTTGCTTTTTGACTTTGGTTTGCCCCTCCCAAACCGACCGGCTAGATCCACCACTGTCAGGCATTGATTCTGTAATACCAAGCTGCCTCTAACAAGGCCCTCGAATCCCGGATCTTGTGCACTTATGAGCTATATGCAGGGGCGTCGCCACGAATTTCTTTCCAAAGGAGCCAGGATCGAAGGGACCCTCCTATCTCTGGCTCTAAAGGGAGCCTCCTAGCTTTTGGGGCCCCCATTTTGTAGGTTATTTAGGAACTTTCCTTATAAGTAAGGAGCATCCTAAGGCTTATAGGGGTTTCTTTAGAAGTAAAGGCGCATCCTCGTAGGTCATTTAGTGAGCTTCCTTTGTAAGTAAGGGAGCCTCCTGGATAGGATACTTAGCGAACTTGCTTTATAATGAAATAGGCCTCATATGAGGATCGTTTAGCGTCCTCATTTTTAAATACAGGGGTCTCCTAGGGAGGCCGTTATGGGGCCTCCTTTATAGGTAATGGGGCTTCCTTCATAGGCCAATTAGGAAGTTTCCTTTATAAGCAGAGAGGTTAGGCTCTTTGATATTCACAGGGCTTTTCCAGACTCTAAGCATCAAAGGAGGCCCCTGAGTCAGATGGAAGGCTTCCAAAAATGTAGGAGGCTATGGCCCCCACGGCCCCCATGGTGCCGACGCCCCTGGCTATATGGCGAGTGTATTATTCGGGTAGCACGAGGCAAGCTGTCAGCCGAAGATTTATCGCTGCCAGCGGACGATTAATGAGTGTCACTTATATCGGAAAATCGGTAACTCGCGTGATGGACGACGGCAGCCCAGCCCCGCGCTCGCTCATCGCGGGAAACCTGCAAGTGGATGTATTAGCCAAACTGTAGCCGGAGGCGTCATTCGCGATCGATTCTAAAGTCATTCATTTGCTGGTTTCAATCGGATTGAATTATGCTGATCGAAATATACCACTGGCTTGTAAGTTTATAAAAAATTGTTTGTCGTTATATATGCTTCGGAATATCTTGTGCCGCTATGAAATGACACCTTTATGCAATTCAAACTGAGCATCAGTCACCTGAATGACGCCGAAAACTCTAGCCTTAAATTTTGTTTGCCTGAAAACTCACATTTCACGCGTAAACAGCACTTATTAAGCGTGCCTCTTTTTCGCGCACTGCCCTCTTCTGCATGCCCACCTCCCTATGAGCCTGACGCTTGGAGGCGGATGCGAAGAATCGGGGGCATCGCCACGCTGCCGAGATTTCATGCTCTAAATGCACGCTGTTTCTCCGCAAACCACGAGTTTTGGAACAACTCAAATATTTAATCTGGTGGTTTTCCGCTTTGTTTTATCAAAATGGCAATTCTAGTGTAAATCTCATTGAAAAGGTGCCCCGTTGCCTCTAATATCATTACACCACCGATCCATTCCAAAACACTTTGTTAGCCTTAAGCTGTTCGACCAGTTATTTACCAGTTGTAGCCATGTGATATAATCAAGTTTTGTTACCATATTTGATGGTAAGATTAACTTTTTACCAAAAGAAAGAACGCATATCTTGTCATAACCAAATCAGAAAGATGATTAAGCAGCAAAGGGAAACCGCAATTTGTTTTAGGTAACCCATTTCCAAAAGGTTTGCAGTTCTACAAATTTGTCCTTTAATCTCATGCAACTGCATTCTTCTTATACTCATTCTTCCTACGTTTTTATGTGATTAGAGAATTGCCTTTACCCGAGTAAATAGCAGTTCTTTATTTTACTCTGACAGGCTGTAATAAATTGTAGTGCATGTACTCTGATTTCCTTTGCTGTGTGAATGAAAGTCCTTCAGCGAATATTATATGTAATCATCTCATACCTATAAAAGGATTATTTTCGTACTTCTCGCAAATGAATGATTTTGCTCGACAAGATTATGTAGCCCGAGGTTGTCTTTGCTATGCGTAGGTTAGTCTGCAAGGTGGTAAAATCCAGCATTATTATGGTGAAACTACCTCGGTGGTAGTCAATCAATGGCAAGGGCTACAGTTGATTGGTAATTGAACATGTTAAAAGTATATTCCTCACTTTCAAGAAACTGCGTAGAGTAAGAAAATCTAATTCATCTATTTAGCCTGTAGGTAAGCGTATCTACAACACGAAACTGGAAACTACGATGAGAGAATGAAAGCTTCCTGTGCAATATAGGGGAAAGGGGCGCAAGTTCTTTTATGTGATTCAAAGTTGTGCTTATTTCATCTAGCCTCATGTTTGTACTTCAGATAGTCAGCACAACCCTAATTACGACAAACCTTCTCATGAACTGCTCTGTTTTTCATGTCTGTTCATCTCCGCACAGACTAGGGCAATCTGCTTGTTTTTACATGCTTTCCTGACATCTCTCTGATGACAGACATCTAGCCCCGGCCGAGATTTCAATGCCGGGACACGCATGCCTGAACACGATCAGAAGCCGTTCCGAAAGTTCTCGTGCAGTCTAAAACAGTGAAATTATGCAGATCACCCCTGGCATGATAGGCCGGAGCACCGTACCTGGGTGGCTGTTGAAGCCGCCATATTACCCGGGTGGGCTATTGGGGCGGACATGAAGACAGCAGTTTAGATCAGGGCTATCGGTGCTCGAGTCTGGCTTGCTAAAAGCCGATGTGAGCATCTCAACACGCAGCCGGTCATCGAGTTTAGCCTGGCTGGAGTTTTGGTTGCTCTAGTGCCCCAAGTTCCGACGATGGCCGTAGACGAAATTGCTAGTTTTACGTCACGCACATGTAGTTATGCCCCATTTCTTCTGACCACAGAGCTCTACCCAAGAGTGTGTAAGCAATCGCCTGCTCCATATAAGGTGCATTACAGTTGTTTTGGGGAGTGAGATCGGCAGTAACCGTTTTCGACGACTGTTTAGTCCGAGCAGCGCTGCAGCATAAAAACTAATTTTGAACGTAATGTTCCGGGGTGAAGGTACTCACAAGCCCCTTGGCAAGTCGGAAACAATTTTGTTGCAATATGCGATCTGTTCGGTTATTGGCACGCATGCAAGATGGGACATGGCATAAATTCGGTGTAAAGTAGGGACACATTTTGGAAAATTAATCTCACCAACGAGGGCTATCTGCAATAAAAGCTGCACCTTCTTTCTCTGGCTAATCTCCTTTGCTCAATGAACGCTGGCAAGTAACTATCGGGGCGTATGATACCAGCTAATCACGGTTTACTTTCGCAGGGGTACACACTCCTTGAAAAATCCGCCAATCCCTGTCGGCCAATGCAAGTCATCAAACAGAAGTTGACCAATCCAATCTAGCTTGCGTGCGGCGGTGCGCGTAAACTGTCTGCATCAGCTGCTTCGTAGGAAATGGAAGCGCTCCACCTGTGATAACTTGTCATGTTGGATCAATAAGCAACCAAGCTCGACAAATAGGAATTCGGATCCGTGCGACTTCAGCGCCCGTAACCTGACCACCCTGTACGATAAAAATAAAATATCACCGATAGAAATGGAATCAACAGTAAATATGGATGGAGGATGGGAGGAGAAGGATTGATTGGGTGGTTTAAGCACTGCGGGTGGTAGCGGGAGGGCCTCAGTGGTGTTCTTTCAGAGCAATTATTTGGTGGGTTTTCTTTAAAACAACTGCGGAAAGTGTATTCTCAGAAAAGTGAGAATCTAAGACAGAAACATATTTGTAAAGATTACTTTCCGTTGCTGCGATCTTAAGAAGTCGTATCGTCTATTTCCACGCGACGAAGCTTACGACTTGGCCACGAGATAATCAGATTACAAGGAAACTTGAATTTGAACACTTCTTTCTCCTGGTAATGCTTGCTTATCGTTAAGAGTCCCTTGGCTTAGTAAGTGAATTACGCTCCTCCAAAATATTCCTCAAACAAGTCTGCACGTTGGCAATGTCATATAAATTTAGTAGTTGGCCTATTGCGCAATATTAACTGGGATATTTTACTATGAATTTGTTGAGTTGCTTATTTGGTGCTCATGGGTAACAGGTGTTATATATTACAGGACGAGCGCTAGTAAAAGATGTTTAATAGGAAGAGCCGAGGCTGAGCTTAACGCCAGTTCAATATTCAATTTTCTACGCGCGGGTTCTGTTATTATTTCATCGGATGCCGTCCGCGAGAAAAATGGATGGCTGCGGGTGAGTTCATGCTCCGCTGGCACGTGGCTGTGTGTCTAGACAAGCTCTTCACTTGGAGGGAGCGTTCTAATTTTTTCGAACATTAGCTCGTGCAGGGGTGTGAATTTATGTTTCGTTGGGGGTGCGCCCACAATAATATATCAAGTTAGCGTTAAAATATTATTTAAATATTATTATTGCTGATTTTCAAAAGTTTAGATTGGTTTCATCTCACCCAAAGGGTTGTGCGAGGGCTAAAACAGGAACAATAGCAAGCAAACTTTCTTTATTTTGCGTTTGCTGGCATTGTTTCAAATTTGGGCACTCATAACAATTTTTGCAAATCCACACCCCTGAGCTTGCACATCAAAGTCTTCTACTGAACTTGTTGATTTGACTGCATTTCTAGCTTTCTGATATAAAGTAAAAACTATACTGCTAAGTTCATCCCCAAACATCACTGAGTGATAGGATCATACCACTTTGCCAGCTCCAGGGCCGTAGCCAGGGGGGGCGGCAGGGACAGCCGCCCCCCCTGAGGGCCCGAAGGGCCCCCTGAGGACACGAGCCTCGCGACGTGCGGCTCGCCCGCACTTCTGTGGCCAGATTTGAAATTGCATACCAGACAGGGCCCTTTTAAGCCCTCCTCAGCACTCTATTCTGTAATAAGCAGGACCCTTTTTACCCACCAGGGCCCTTTTGGCGCTGTCGCAAAGGCTCTTTTCGGGGCGCCGCCCCCCCCTGAGCGAAATCCTGGCTACGCGCCTGGCCAGCTCCAAATCCGTTAAAGATATTATAGAGATCATATTTTACTTAACCTGAGAGGACTTCGGCACTTGAACCCAAGACCTGTAGCTCATGAACCAGATGTTTGAGCACTGAGCGATGAACCTCCTTATCGCAAGTGTGTATTTTACGACCTTTTCGGAACACAACAATACCGGAAAAATGTCCGCGATTTCATTCAGGCATGGCTGTTTCCCGACTGTCCTATACGCACGCTGGCAAGTTGCACGTGCTCCACGTGTTCCGCGGCGGCGTTTCTCGGCGCGCTAACACGTCCCAATTGTCGCCCCAGCGGCTGCGCCGCACGCGCGCCACGTGTTCGCATTGTGCGCCATTATCCCGAATTTCAATTGACTTTTTGTGAGCGCTGCCAATTTGGCGCGGCCTGTGTCGCGGGAGATAACATCTCCGCGCTGGTCTCCTCCCACCGCTCTGATGACGTCATTGGAGATGCCGGCGAGCGGCGCAACGACGCGGAGCTCGCTATCAAAAGGAAAGTAGGAGACGATCATAAAGTGATCCACAGCAAGTTGTGAGATCCTGATAGTTAACACATCAATAGGAATATTCAACTGGAAATAATGCACTGTCAAAATATTTGCACTCTGCTTATTATACATTGGGTAAGAAGAATGCTGGTACTTGCGAAGAGGCTGTAAAAGACATTGCTATTATGGAAATATAGATAAAAGCAAGGAAGGAAGGAACCCTTAATTCAGGATCTCTCGTGAGCTTACGTTTTACACCCATATAAAGCATACAATGAACATCAAGAAAGCAGTATTTCCCCGACTCTTTAAAAGTACGAAATAGTTCCTCGTTTAGTGCCAATGAATCGCTAGGGTAGAAACACGCAGAAATAACGGTACAGGCTGATGCATGCTGAATAGGTAAAGACGTTGAACAGGGTGTTAGTAAAATAGATTGAAATATTTGCTAAGAGCGAGTACGTGCCTGTCTTATCCACCTGAGTCTGACCGGCTTAGTAAGCACAAAAACACGGCCGAATCGTTTGCCTGAGATAAGTTTGCTCATTCTGAAAGTTGGGATAGGTATTACTGCGTATCATGGATTAGATATCTGAATGATTGTCTAATCGTATTCAATCCGTTAGAGGATTGGGTTATATTGGCCAGAGAATTTGGGCAGTTTCGAATCTAGGTATTGCTTAGAATTTCGATTTTTGGCGAGTTATATGAGCCTCGTATTTGTAGGGTTTGAATTCTATTTGGTTCACGGTATGGAAACGGATTGGGCGCAATTTTTCGGGGCAGCTTCGGATGAAACGACTTGTAACGAAATTCTATTGGCGATGAAGCACTCTAATAAGTAGGCATATGAGCATAAATTAATATCAACTTACATAGACGACTGAACACGCCCTTCAGGCGACTAGACGGTTGTGAAATTTGGGAACAGCCAGTTCAGTGCATGCATATTATTGAGAATAATAACAGTCGTTTGCTCACTACCTGTCTCAGAGATAGAGAGCAAAATTGAGGATGGAGCGTTCTGTTATTTATCAGGATGTGGGAAGGAGGGGAGGGCAGGGAGAGGGCCGGACCCAAGGGGTGGTGGCAGAGATGGCAGCCCCCGCCTTCTAGGTAGAAGAAAGGGCGGCGTACCAGTACCGGAGGCGCAGAAGGAGGTAATGACTTATATGTCTACCAGAGGACCAAATCCAATTTTCGAGGAACTGCGCCCTCCCCCCCCGGTGAACAACTAATCCACACTCTTGGGAAATCGCGTGTCGATGGAGCCTGAGATGAGACAGTGCTGGGTACGACTTGTGACCATAAATATAAGATAAATTGGCTTGAAAAGAAAACATGGGAGCCAACAGCTTAGGCAAAAATTGTTACTTTCTCCTATAGCGCTAATATTCATATCAACTACTAGGACTTGTATAACTACCTTCCTAATGACTGTATATCTACAGCTCATTAACTCATTAGTTCACTGTTCAGTGTGTGAGGGCCAGTACGGGAAAAGGACACTCTTGTGTGCTCAAAGCGAAGTATTTTTAACTTTTGAATCGCACATTTTTTCTTCTACGGTGCTCTTGCTTTCTTTTCGGCATAATGAAACTAGTTAGGCGGCCAAAATGCCTTTAAGCGAAGAGCAAAACTCTTGCCCAGTGAAGGTTTTGTCCATCATCAGTTAGGCTTTAAAGGGCAATAGTGCAGTGGACAAAACTCTGCAGGGCTGCAGACCAGTAGGTAAGGGCTGAGGATCGAAATGGTCCCCAGTCTGGATGGAAATCTATTCACCAAATACAGAAGCTCACGGCAGAACATGATTTGTGTTGTCAAATGCATATGTCATGACTACACGTGGAACTGGAAGCAATTCGGGAAGATGACTTAAGAAAACTGATATTTGTGCAGATCACTTGATTCAATGATTTGCTGTGGCACTGCAGTTTTTACCCACCTGCAGCTCAGGCGCAGGAAGCCGGTTTTGCGCGCTTTGAAATGGCCCGACAGATAATTGATATATTCCCGGACCCAGACAGCCCCTCCTGAGACGATCTGTGAGGTACAGTCACAAGAAGACCGGCACCTGTGAGGCCGTAGCGCCGATGTAAGCTATTGTGTCGGCACATGTAAGACTAATACCTCGACACTGTAATTACACCAACAGATTAGCAAATTACGGTAATCACGCCAGCCGCGCCGGACTGGAAAGTGACGAGCACCCCGGAATCTGCCACCCAAGCCTGGTCTCACAACGCAGGCGCCCAGCCCCGGTCTCCAACTCTCGTCTCACAAATCATCCTGCATGTGTAGTTAGCCGTTCTCCATTCGTCGCAAAAACACCGCCGGTGCTCAGCCTTGGGAGTGATTATAACCGGGGTACGTCGCCGACATGACATTATCGGCGATTACGGCGCACTTCGGGTATTGTTCTCGACGGCGTTCCCGACGCGCGGAGCTGCACCACCCTTGCCGCAGACGCGCCACCGGTGTCTACGGGCCACCGTGATTAGTGCAGTGGAGGACCTCAGAGCCCGCGCCAGCAAAGGCATCGGAATGGCATAATTATACACGACGATCGTAGAGCGCAGATCGTCGTGTTATACATCACTCCGGAGATTTTTCTTACAATTCTGTTGGGTTCGCCGGGTGGTTGAACCGGTCGCCATGCGGTGGGTGCTTCAGCTGTAGCCGGTTAGGACGCGTTTTGTTCGATGGCAAGTGGGCGGACCGCCCTTATGGCTGTAGCCTGTTGTGAGGGGCCGTACGTTTATGTTGTATGACCGGCGTACAAATTCGTACATGGTGTAATTACACCGGCAGGCCTGTAATTTTCGACACGGACGATGGCAGGTCGGGCCGGGGCGCGCGCCGCGCCGGCCGCCGGGACTAGGAGCCATCTCCGAGCCGCCGCCGCCGCCGAGCCCTCATCATCGCGGCCGCCATCTGCCCTGCGGCGATAGTGGTGCCACCCTGGCGTCGCCGCCGGCTGCAGCCGTCTCTCCAGGGCCGCGAGATCGGCCAGCAGGAAGGGGTGCGTGCATTTATCATCATCAGGACCGGGTTTTATTGATGGGTTTTGACTCCGGCGTGATGCATCACCGATGGGCGGGCGGGCTGAAAATTTGTCTGAAAAGTCAGGTATTTCCTGGGCGTTTCACAAAAATCCGACCGCGATGTATTGTTCGGAGTAGGCAGAAAAGCTTTTATGATATGAGACGATGGCTTGCAGTGAAGTGAAGCATAGATTGTTAGTTTTTAACGATAATTATAAGAGCTGGGAATCCTGATTCAAGGTCGACCGGTAGATATTCAGAATGCAGTGCTCGCTGTAACTACATAGACCCTGGTGAACTAGGCAGGACGCTCAATGGAACAATAACAATCGTTAAAGCAAGAGTTTACTGGAATAATGATACATGTGAGCTCGCCAAACGTATCTCCGTTCACATGCCTCTTACTCCTTTCAGCGGAGGGGTTCAATCCAAAGCTCATCGCTCATACTGGCCAAGACAAAGCAATGCATTGAAGAAATTGTCATTCCCTAGAATTGCATACTTTTTGTGATGCACGAGCATTCTTAAAAATTCAGAAAACACCCCTAAGTGACGTAAAGCACCTCTGAACGAGAATGAACCAATGGGGTTCTAACGGGGCGTTTGCCTCGTACCCACCACTGCATTGAGCTACAGCCATATGCCTTAACAAATATAAAGATACCATACAGGATTTAGCACTAGGTAACACTTCCTACATGATCATTCACATGTTGACTGGTGATGTCCTCTTGAGTCTACGTAAAACTTAAAAGAGATGGTGTGTAGCCAAAAACCGTGAAAACTTAAAAATATCACGCTTGCAACGGTGGAAGACTCGATTGGAAACAATCATGCAAAACTCCATAAGTGCATTCGTACCGTCGTCAACACGAAGGTCAAATGTAAAGCACCCAGATGCCGATACTTCTCGGAGGAAGTACGCAGCTGACAATCAAGAAACAATGCGTTTTACACCGCGCGGTCAGGCAACTACCCCATTCGCAGTAGTGCCCATCAACCAACTCATTTTCGGCGGCCTGCAGGGATGTCTCTTTATCTACGCGTGTCATTGGTTTGCATTTGCAAAACCAGCGGCACCATTACCTTTGAACAAGCGTCGCTAATCATGGCAGTAAAAACTCCCGAGTGAGATTGGTCATAAACTCAAACTGGCGGTAGGCGGGGGGCGGAACTAACTAGTAACCATGTGTCAGGTCTCTTCCGAGCAACTCGAGCAATGCACGAGAGACTGAGCCTTTTGCCTAGGGATGTTTCTGAAGTTTGCCTTGGTGGTAGATCTGCCCAGATCTACCCAGTTTGTAAGTCTCGTTAAAGCTGCTATCATACACACAAACGTAGGGGAGGGGTATTTGTTCATGTGTAGGTATAATTGGAAGCATCACAAAGGTCGTAGCACGATGTGATGAGAAGATAGTTTTGTTGCACTGAGACTAACAATTCGTGCCTTTGAAGTCCTTGCATTTTGGATGATGATTGAATGGTACGGTCAGTTTTCATTCATTTCCATTTATTCATGTGTGTCAGCAACAGGTATGTTTGAGCCCAATTACAGCTGAAGTCGATAAATAAAACAGTATATCAATGAATATTTACAATGCAACAGTGGAACAATGCAATGTAACATAACTTTGCAACGATGATATACAACACTCGATATACAATATACATAAAGCTATGAAGATGGGGCATATAAAAACACATTAAAGGAATACAAAGTGATTAACTGAGATACCAGTGTAAACAGGTCGGAAAACGTACTCATATTTCATTTGTCTGGAACTCGATATTTCCGTAAAAACTAAAAACACACACCCCTACCCCGTCGCCGCGCATTTACTAGGTGTACGACATAGCTGACGTCACGATGACATCAGCCAATCGAAGCCCTGAAGCGTTTCAAGTATGGTAGTGGTTGCCAGATCGTAATCATCCACAGCTGATTTTATTTCTGTTAGAGGTATTTTTAAAACAAATATACCTATTGTACATTTTCAGAGAAATCATGAGTGGTTTCATTATTTTTACTAAAGTACGCCTAATTACACTAAATTCCAGGATCGACCAAGGTGCCACATTCCTTAAAAGCACTTCAATGCACGAATACTTCTAACCAAGCGATATAAAATAAGAAAAGAAACCTAAAATGGATTAACTTTTACATACTTCCTCAAACTGGCTTTAAAACTGCCAAGTGTTGAACTGTATGGGACTGCCTCGGGGCAGCGTCCAAGATGCTCGTTAGAAGCAATCGCACCTCTTTTGATAGTCTCCACACGAGGCAGGGGAACATGTAAAAGGTGGCTTTGCAGCCCTGGCAACCAAGTTTGCAAAGGACTAGCCCTTCTGTAAATGGGCAGAGATCTGGCCGCTGGGTCAAGCTGTTTGGCCCATTTAAAAATAGTTTGGCCCATTTGCCATTTGGTCGATCTTTCATGCAAACTGTAGCATATATTCGATTTTTAAAAACCCGCAACTCGGAAATACATTCCTTACTGGATTGGTTCAGTAGCTATAAAATTTCAGTTCGGAGTGACATAACTTTGGAGCATTGAAATGTGCATAATTAGTACTTTAAGCACTAATAAGAGACCCAGATGCGCTAGTGATGCCATGATAATGACTTCCTGGCTATTTAAAACTTTCTATTTATCTAAGCATTATGCAA
This sequence comes from Lepas anatifera, assembly GCA_034440635.1. Classification (NCBI taxonomy): domain Eukaryota; kingdom Metazoa; phylum Arthropoda; class Thecostraca; family Lepadidae; genus Lepas; species Lepas anatifera. The sequence continues at coordinate 91,686 of JAOTON010001566.1, read as the reverse complement.
AACTGGGGCTGCGTTTTGCTGGTGGCGATCGTGGTAGCTACAGCACATATGTTCTGCTCGAACAGGAAAACAAGTCAGAAAACGAGCGCAGCACAGCGAAATCTTGCGTGGAATAGGATTCAGTGTTTACGAGCTACAAGTTTAGCCGCATGGGTAAAGGACTGGGGGTATTCTCCTCACCAACCTGTAAGCCTTGTCTTCACAAGCTTTGGTTATATCTAGGCTAAACTCACTGTCAGGTTAAGATTTTGGAGTGCGCCGACTATCACTTTATGCTTAGACCAAGACTCGGAACAATTATCGTTTTCCCCGACACGTATCGATTTTTACGCCGAGATCGAAAAGTTGCCTGAAAAAGGGGAGTCTAAGCAGACAGAGTAAACGACTATCCCCTACACGAATCAGTAGTAAGTACTGAACTGGGATACCTAACTGCATAATAGGGCTTATTTGCAAGGCTTATTTGCACGTAAAATGGCACCAGGCCTAGTTTTAAAGTACATGAATAGACTATAGGAAACATATATCAATTCCTCTGTTTCCTGAGACTTCCCCCCACGATGTTGGAAATATTTGTTTAACCTGTGGCTTAGACTGAGGATGAGCCCCCACTTTTGTCCCTGCTCTGGCTTCCCGGTAATTCCAATACATTAGCATACATACATATACATTAACAGATTGTTCTCCACCACGAGACCTGCTGTAATCGACTGGTAATTGTGACGTTCCTGAGCCAGCTCCGGCCGCCTCCGCCACGTTCTGTTCGTCAGTGTCATCATCATCATCAGAGCACCTTGGAGCCACCCTGCACGGATGGCGGACAATACTAACTGGACTAACTTCTGCTAACTGGTATTGCCTGTGGGGATTATGCTACAAAATTTGACTATCTGGATCAGGAAATTACTTTTACCACGTCACAATTTGGTTTATAGTAGGTGATAATTCTTTTTTTATAATATTTTTGCGTTCCTTCCGGGAACATTTTGTGTTAGTAGCTTAGTCTCATTCATACAGCGCACTCACACTATGTACAGAGCGGACGTTTCCATTTGCCGGCACCCTTACGGGACAGCGGCACCGCACTCGGCGGGCCATAGGCTGCTCCGGTCTCCCCAAGCCGCAGCGCTCGGCACAGGCCGAGCCCTCACATGAGGGCCGCGGGCGGGAGACCAGACCGGTGGATCACTTTAAAGGCCGATCAGGCCCGTGCACCACACACAGGGACGCCGGCTGGCACGGCGTTGATTCCACTGCTGCGGCGCGCACTCCCCAGTGTACCGCTATTTCCTGGGTAGGAGGCGGCCGCGGAAAAGGCTGCCACAGGTCAGCCTTGATCCAGGGGCCTTCCACACCCAAGCGTGGCGCCTTTGCCAGCTGCGCCACGGGGGTGGCCAGTAGGTGATAATTCTTCCTGTGTTCCAAGAATAGTTCATGGCATTGTCGAGCAACTGGTAATTACTAATGCAGCACTGAAAGCGGATGTAAACACGCATTTTTGGCGGCTATGCGGGTGCCGGCAATCGCTGAGAAAAGGAAATTTTGACAACGCTTAAATTGCATTCATCCGGACTCGTAGGAAAGGGTGGTTCAGTGCCAGAGGCAGATCCAGGGCTTCATTTCGTGGGGGCTACGGTGCTCGAGCCTCCCCGTCATGGCCTCGGATCATCCTCCAGCTATGCAGTTACTTTTTGTGTCCAAGTTGTTCCCAGTACGGCTGTTGGAGTTGAGTCTCGCTAAAGTCATCAAGGGACTTGCCACGGAGACCCCGACCCCACCACCCGAACGAGCAATTCACACAATGAAGGGTTAATTTAGAAGCCAAAGCTTGACGGCCCACAACGGACAGGGATGGCCACCCCGCTCAGGCCACCTCTCACCATTCAGTTGCCAGCCGACCTACGTCAGGTAAAGTATTGTGCGCCGGAGCGTCTCAAGGGAACCGATCCAAAGCCTGGACATCCACTGCCGCTGCATGTTTCTGAGCATCGGGCCGGAGCCCAACGCTCTTCAAACTGGGCTACCGGGGCGGCAATACAGTTTGCTAAAGGCACTCTGACATTTAGGGGGCTTGAGCCTTCTAACCCCCTCCCCCTTGTATCTGCCACTCATCAGAGGGCCTTTCCCTGCCCCTTCACTTTGCATAAAGAAATGTATAGCTTTCAGTCAAATTTGAAGAAAAAATATCGAAAATTCATGCAATTAGTATTTATGTGGGACAGGTGACAAGGAGCCAAAAGCCCAAGTTTTTGTTTCTAGTGGGTAAAGCTTATTAGCAGTAGGAGGTTGAAGATTCAATGGCCTTCTCACATTTTTGTTGGCAGCGATGTTTATGTATTCTATAATCATTCAATATTTATTAGGATCGAGAGGCTTATCAATCATTGCTACCGAAGAAGCTGGATATCCAACCAAGGTTGAAACCAGGTCGGAATAGCTGGGTGGTTGGCGAGCTTGTCTTCCATCCGGAACGGTACCGAGTGTGGGTTCTAATCCCACCGCACGCCATGCATTTCTATGCCCAGGCTGACCTGGCCTAGTGGGGCCCTTGTCAAAGACCACTTAAGCCCCACCCCTTGTAATTGGAGTGAAATAAAGAGGCCCCGTAAGACATCTTGGCGGTGATAAAAATGAAACAAAACCTGAATCTGACCTAGATATTACCCCGTCCCGCTGATGTGCGTACCTGTGGAACACATCTAACGTTCAGTACCGTCGACAGGTGAAGATCAGTGGTACTCGTGAGAATCTGACAGCTGTAAATGTCCGGCCGTCCGCCCACCCCGCCCTGCACCATCAACTCAGCATGCACCAGCAGCACCCGGCTGCGATTGCAGAGTTGCAGAGTTGCAGAGATTCGCCCAAAGCGCATGCGCCAGTGGAGTTGGTTCTTCCGCGCAGTTATTACCCATGGCTGTCACCTGGTGGTGGCGCGGGGCCGAATCAAGCGTGGTTATGGCTTGCCAGAAAGCTGATGAAAGCCGAAATGGCCCAGCAAGACGGTGGATGTAGAGATATGTTATGGAAAAGCAGACTTTGGTTTTGTTTCGATAATTGTTTAGTCCCAGCTAGCCCTAACCTATATCCAGCCCTTTTCTAGCCCTATCCCGCCGGTGCTGTTTCTTAACTTTGTTTATGCCTCTCTGCTCTCTCTAGTTGCATTGTTTTTACCTTGATATGACCAGGCCACTTCAATAGGGCCGTGTCACCCAACCCTTCACCCGTGAAACCTTACCACTTCAGGAGCAAGGACGCCTTGTGTGACACATGTGTCAGCTACCGTGCCGGATCTAGGTCTATGGTGAGGGGGGGCAATGGGGCCCAAAATCGCGAAAACATATGGTTTTAAAGGAAATAGGCAAAAAATTGGAATAAATACATCTTTGCCCCCACCCCACCCCCCCCCACCCCACTCCTCTCCCCTGGATCTGCGCATGGTCAGCTATGTGCACCTGATTCAGACTGCATTCCTCTGCGTCTGCGGAGTCCTCAATGTCGCGGGCGCCAAAAAACGCCCCCGGAGCGCCATATGGCTCATGTGTGCCGAGGTCGTGCTGAGATCTGGGCGCACTGTCTGTTCAGATTTAGCGGACGGTCTCTTATTTTCAGGGGGAAAGGCTGTAAGCACGTTTGAAAATTAACAGAACTAATCAGATATGTAGTCCGTTTCGGTCTTTATGCATATTTCATCGGAGTTATTGCAAGGCCATCTTCGAGGATCGGCATCTCACTAGCCTCAAAAGAAAAGGAGCTGATTCCATAAGCTACGACCTCAACATCCAGACGAACAGTTCCTAGGTAAATTTAAAACCACGCTTGATATCTAACAAGCACGGGGATTGACCCTCCCTCCCTTCCCTCTCAAGTCGTATTCTGCTGCGTCAGTTGTTAGCCGACCAAAATCGGGTAAATGTTTGAGCACCAGAGTGTCTTAGAGGAATCGATTCCAGTGGAATCCGGAACTGTCCCCACCCCACCTACAATCAACAACAAACGAATGTAGAATATGATAAAATAGTGAGCCATATTTCACCCCGGACGTTTTTTTTTGCTTTTGTCCCAGTTCCCAAAATCCACAAGAATGAGCGCAATTTTCCGCGCGACGTTTTTTTTTTTTTTTTTTTGCTTGACTGGTTGCCCTCCAAACCAACCGGCTAGATCCGCCACGATCGATTCCAGTAGTTTTCCTCAACATGGATTTTGGACAATGAGCCTGAGCCTTGCTTACATTCCGCGAATCGAACTACCAAGGCTTCTGAGCGTTTTTAGGGACCCCAACAAAAACAAGTTTTCTGTCTTTCCATTCAATCATCGAAGACGGGAACTAGAACCCGAACGCGATTCTTTGCTCTCTCTTATGACTGACTCGTAAGTGGCTACTGAATTGGAGTGAGCGTACTAACAAGAACTTCAGATGATAAATTATTATACAGAGGATAAGGTTCAACACTGCGTTCTTATTCCTTATATCTGATGGAACCCTTCAGGAAATGAATTGGAGCAAATCGTCATACCGTGAAAAAACAATCAAACACTGAATCTTTTATATTTTAGTGACATATCTTACGCAACACACAATTACCTCCATTCTAAGGAGCATCATATACGTATTTCCCAGTCTCCTAGTTTTACTTTATTCATTTTTGTTGGTGCAAGCCAAGCGTGCCTGCGTAATTTTAGCTTCAAGCACACACAGAGGGCATCAATACCCAACTCCCTCATAATACATTTATCCCTAATGAGAAAATTGATATAATTCGCTGGAATGATCCTCATAAAGTTGCACATGGCTGCGTTTCTATGATTGTTCCATAATTAGGCATTATCCGACTGGCTGTCACATTATTGCAGCTAGCATGTCTGTCAAAGCTGAAACTATTGTTAGCACGTATACCACTATTCAGTAGACACATACAAGTCAGTCCATTAGACAGACCACCCGCCGTGTTGTCCAACAAACTAACCACCAGACTGCACATTATTCCCGATCAATATCGCTCCCACAGCGAACGCGGCGGTTTGTTTTTCCTCGCCGTGTCCGTCGCCGCTCCAGCGCCACCAGACGGCCATTTCCTAAAGTGCCGCGGGCGGAAAAAAACTGTAAAGCTGGCCCCATAAATTGTGGATAATTGTTCTGTTTACGTGAGTCGGCGCGGGCGAGGCGACTGTGGCGCGGCGGCTGCGTGGAGTGGCGCAGAGCGATGGCCGACGTGCTGCGTCGCCCGCCGCCCGGACGCGAGCCTATTGATTTAACAGTACCGCCTACCTGTCGGGCGCGCACGCCACTCTGCCCGGCTGTGTCACTGCGGCGCACACGTCACACGGGTCATTATTGCATCCGCCGAGCTGGCGGCGGCGGCGCCAGAGTTGTCACGAAGATGGCGAGAAGCCATGCAAGTCCAGAAAGACTCGCCGAAACGGTCGCCAGTTAGGGCGTGAGACTGGGAGGAATGGCAAATAAGGACGAAAACACGGTTATCGCCATCTCATGCGTGCAATACAGTACAGCTGAACGCTACTGTCTTTGTTGAGTACCTACCTATTTGCTGTCTTCTCTTTGTTACGAAATAAAGTCTCAATGTTACAAATCATTCGGATCATAACAGTGTCTTGAAAGGCATTACGATCAAATTCAACACTAAGAAGAACCCAGAGGCTTGCCAAGGCTAGGAGTTGTAGAACTGTGTGGGTGACCTTAAATAGCGTGAAAAGGTAGCTGACATTAATATTTCTACAATAGCCATAAATTGCACTACTTTTTCGTTTCCAGACGGAGCAGACACTATAGTCGGTTTCTTGTCGGTTTTGGTAGCTTTTGACAGAAGGAGATGAAGATTTATCAAGAACCCTTCCCCAACTATTCTTCAAATGACATTGAAATGTGGCCGGCCATGTGTAGCAAAGTTTTCATTTAGCTGTGTCTCAGCACCTGCAGTTTCAGAACAAACAGCGATGTCCCGTGTTACTGCGTCATCTTCCACTTGGCATGTTAGCGGCATGCTGTAAGGCAGAACGCTCAGCCGGTGAGCACATCTGTCACTCTCCCATCATCGCCACAAATGGCAGAACGGCAAAACGGGACAGGCGGTGACATTGACTTCTGCTTCTTTTGTGACCTGAGCAGCGTTGAACATTCTGTGCATGGCAGAGCGGGTAGCTAGTTCGAAATGAATACATTTAGCACAAATCTATAGATATTGTCATTTAGTTTCTGGCCCCAACGAGGCTCCAACAAAAATGAGCTTGCAGTGGTGTTTCTTAGACCAAGACAACACTTTAAACAGCTCTTTCAAAAATTACATCGTCTGGCAAGCATTGGACCCTGGCTGACCGACCATCAATCGTCTAAATGTAATCATTTGGATATTTGGCAGGCTGTCACAGCTCAAGCTGACTCTGTCATCGTGGCGTATGTCAGCAGGAGTGGATCAAGGGGGACCAATCTGGCAATGACCCCCCCTCAAAGCTGTCAGATACTTGGACAAAATGTATGTTGATAATCTGACCTAGCTCTAGCCGATTTTAATCGATTGTCTTTAAGAATAATCGGTTTTTTAGGACTTTGCCTTGGTTGCCCCCCCTCCCCACGTCTCACCTAGATCCTCCTCTGTATATCGGTGTAACAGTGGGATTTTTTTTATTGCAATAGGTCATTGCAATGCAAACTCCACTTTGCAGCAAAAGCTGTAAATGAAATGTCTGATCACAAAACTTACGTAGAGTGTTTAAGTGTTGCGCAAAGCATGTGCCATCTGTAACTATACTGTACCGCAAGGGATTTTGAATGGAGTAATGCTGTAGCAGTGTGCCGGCGTATTTATACTGTACCGCAGGGGTTTTGTGCGGAGCTATGTTGAACCGCCTAACACGTGCCACCTGTGGGTATACTGTACCGCAGGGTTTTCACAGGGTTATGCTGTACCGCAGTGCATGCGCCGCCTGTATCTATGCTGTACCGCATAGTTTCAGAAGGATTTATGCAGTACCGCAGTACACATGCCGTCTATGGTTATACTGTACCGGAACCCATGTGCTGTATGAGCCTACACTGCACTGCAGAATTTGCATTGAGTTAAAACGAGGATTCTTAAGCATGCCATGTTTTACCAATTTCTTCTTCAGGCTCCCATACTGCAGGAATGCGTTGGATAACATAACTTGACCTTCATCAGTGAATAGAATTTGGTGAAACATCTAAAGTACATAAAAAGAGAGCTGATCCTGAGGAAAAGATTACACTAAGTTCCAATAAATCAGCAGTTATAGAAATTTTATTTCAGCCTCTCTGACACATTTCACTGATACGTGATACGACTTCTAAGCAGAAGCGAGTTGGGGGAGTGGGTGGTAGCTTGTTGCTAGGCCGTCAAGCTGAGTCATACTAACTGCTGTTTTTGCGTTGTCGTGTTTGAGATGATCGGATCTATTCTTGAGCTATGGTTGTTTTTGTTCATTACCTAGTGCCTTTTACTTTCAAAATTTCACACGATTCTGGCGTCTACCGGCAAGGTACAGCTAGTTTTGATCATTTCGATAGACTGCACATCGATTTGACCTGCATTGGCTTGCCAATAAATTCCGGGTTCGTCCCATTATAACACGTATGAAGCCAAATCGTTGTAAATAAAGGTATTTTGTGCACCGCCTGGCCTGACGGTTGCCAGTGTTTATAGATCTTGGTGTGCTGCATTTTCTAGGATACGCTGATCATAGGCTGATCCAGGGGGGCTAGTGGGGGTTTTGACCCCCATCGACCCTCAACGCCTTCTGAAATGGCCCCGGTGCCCCCTGAAAGGTTGATGGCGCCCCTTGAAATGTCACTCCGCCAGGGTGCAAGTACCAGCGGCCCCTGCAATAGGATTTGGGGCCCTCCCGGTGGCGGATACAAGGGGGCTAAGGGACTCAAGTCCCCCCCCCCCCACCGAAATGTTAGAGTGCCTATAGTTAACGCATAGGCGAAGGCTAATCCGAGGCAATGGTAGGGGAGGCTCGAGGCCCCTAGCTTCCCCCCTCCAAATGGGGCCCCTGGTCCAGATACCAATATTGCCTCCATCCGACTATATTCCTCCACCCCTCCCCCATTGGAAACCTTGGGTCCACCTATGACACTGATACAGAGTAGCCATCGTCTGTTCAGAAGCCAGAAAAAGTTTAAACTGGTCAGCTGATACAAGTACCTCTCATAACTATTCCATTCGACTCTTGTCTCTAATAGCTATCGCTAAAATATGCAAGGCAACTGCGATTATAAATCTGTTTATTTTCGCAGAGTAATCTTGAATTTTTGTGCACGACGAAGCATCAGCGTGTAATTAATCTGTCTGATAGAAGATAGTGACGTAAAAATGATTGCCGATGGAGTTGGGGAATGATTTTATCGGCTTTTGAACCAGTCTCAGTTTTAAAATGTGCGTTGAAGCATGCCAGAATGCTTACCTGAAAATGAATTGTGAACTTGCTTTTATAACAGCGCATAGGGCTACCAAACATGCGATGCACATGTAGTTATCACATAAGTCGCGAGGTAACCAAGCTCTCTTAACATGCTGAATGTGCAATTCAATGGCTATAAAATCTTTGTTTCACGGTTGACCAAGAGCCAGTCTTTTGCAAGGGAAGCTTGAGTGCTCTAACATCTTTCACTATTTGATGTTTATCAACAAGCTGACATAATATGTTAGAATTGTATTTTTAAAAAAAGGGCAGATACCTGATAATAATATTTGCCATTGATCCGTGCAGAAACTTCACTGACGTAAAGAAACATGATTAACCAGGCATTACTCAAAGTGCATATTCAAGACGTACTTTTTTACTTATCACCAAGATTTTATAGAATTAACATCACTTAATTCGTCTTCAAAATCAATATCACGGACGAATGCACAAATTTCCAGTAATGCAATCAATGTGTGCCACTGGCGACCATTCGCAACACCCCGCTGCTGAAAGAACATGTCACGCCCTTCTGCCACCCAGCCGACAGCTCCACACCCACAGACTGGAGACGGCAGTGACTAATACCCAGGCGGGAGGTATGGACAGTGGGGAGTGGGCAGTCCTCCCAAATGGCTGCTCCACACCTCCCCCAGTACGCCTCCTGTCCCCTCCTCCCGCTTTTGCAGGGCTCAATGTATCGGTCCGGGTCACGCCAGAAGACTGATTGAAGTTTCGCTGGCATATTGGAATCAAGCTTTCAGTTAGTTAATCGGCACATAATTTTGGTGTCTTTTGGTGAACCAGCCATATGGCTCATTTCTGTTTTAATTATAGAATGTCTGCAAAAGCCACTCAAACAAAAAATAACAATTTGTATTCCCAGACTTTCATTGTCTGAACTTAAAGCACCGTGGAATGCTGTAGTCTTAAAAGAATATGCATTAATAATCCATAAGTTGATAGTAAGTGGTAGGGCCAAAGTTCTAATATCTTAGATATTTGTGCTTCCGAAACATGAAGCTAAATTTCCTGCCCCATTATTTCTTGTCCTAACTAGAATTTCCCTTGCATTAGCATAGTTGTAATAAATGCATATCCTTCTTATAAAACATTCGCACACAAAGTTTTATCTATAGTTTTTCGTTTTTACTTCGTTTATAGTTCATTAATAAACTGATTTGCGTCACAAACAAGTAAGAAACTCGCAGTAAAAATGTTCCTCAAAAATCTTGAACACAGGTATCGTCATAACTATGAAGGCTTCATAATACAAAAACCAGAGCCACAATTCAGAGATCAACATGGACAAAACGTCCAACGAGAACTGATCATGCCACTATGTTGGTGAATATTCAAGCACATAAACCCAAACATTTCTAATGAATCCCACGCTACCTAGAAGCAAACATTGTACTCAGAGTAGAAACTAAACAATAATACAAAATAAATTCGATAGAACCTCTTCCCAGCCCTTTATGCTTCCCGGCATCAGTGTGTGTCGGCTGCGAGGGGCACATGTCGCCATTTACGGCTCGGGCGGAGCCGGAATTGCCGACACCGGGCAGGCGGCGGCCATATTGGATCCACCAGAATGGTGCAACTGCGAGTGTCAGGGAGGACAGAAGGGCTTAAATCATCAGAAAAGTCTGGTTGAGACATGTCACCACTGTGCACGAAATTGAGAGGTGCGAAATTAGGCCGTATTTGGCATCTCTCTGTTGCACGACCTGGACAAATTGATAAACTTAAAGTTAACGAGTCAAGCGTTGCAGATATAGGCAACCGGTATGGGCACCGTGCTCCACCTTAAAGGATGAGTTTTAATACTAACTCTATGGCGTTGACTGGAAAGAAATGGATTGAAAAGTCTATCTTGCCCCCCCCCCCTAAAATCCGCACCTTCAGCCGCTATTGGCTGTAGGCCGACATCAGCTGCAAGAGAACTGGAATGCAGTGAAGGAAGCAGCGAACCTGAGCACTCATAGGACTAGGGAACACAAGAGAAGGAAAAAGAAGTTCTATTTTACCCTGTTTTGCAAAATCTACCTACTTTCTTACGCGAAGTATGTCTTCTGCAAGTCGTAGCTTACCTATTCTTCCGAAAGCAGGTCATTTTCATTCATTCAATTTCAGGTCAGCCAAACAGTCATCGCCAGCATGAAAAAAATAAGTGCAATGAATTCCTCACCAAGAACAATCTAGTTATGAGTTCAGCAAACAGGGTGCCTATCTCCGTGCCAAATATTTCTAAGGTAAACTGGGTGTAACTTGATTAAAGATAGTTTTAATATCACTTCAGCTCACTTAAGCTACTATTTCGTGCATTAGCATTCATTAATATGTATGTATTATTTATTAAACCTACGTAAATTCATCGAATTCGCATGTATTTTTGGCAACAGGTACATTTTACTAACTGGAGGAAATACCCTGAGGTCCTAAAATTTTACATACATATATATATATATATATATATATATATATATATATATATATATATATATATATATATATATATATTGTATGCCCCAATATATAACTATACACCCTTCCCCCAGTTCCCTTCAATCGCATGTCCTCGTTCGATTTATTCTTCTACTTTCTGAAAAAAACAGGTGAATGCAATGCTATGCAGAGAGGTGAGAATAAAGCTCAGAGAGAAATTCAGTGATACCCATGCCATCATACCACTGGAAGACATCCTGAGAGCGTCACAAACCACGCTAACTAGCTACGACATCAGTTCCCCGTATCCCTTCTAAAGCAGCCGTGACACTTTTTCATGGCGTTAATGAAGTTCGAAAGAAGCGTTTGTCGGCTCGTTGGGGCGTAAGTCCCCTACACACTCTCCCACGTTAGACCTGTCAGCCCCTCTCAGCGTTTCCGACACGTCCGTCAACACCTGTGAACCCTCTCCAGTCGGGCGCCCCTCGGCCCCCCTAACAGTGGGCCGGGGAGGCCCGGGAACCCCGCCGCGAGTTGAATCCCGGCCGGGAGCCCACGGTGGGAACGGGACGATTTACTTGGGATGACCAGATTTAAAACGGAAGAGCTATCAGAAATTCCTATCGGTGAGAGACTGTTGCTTCTTAATTGAAAGATGTTACTGGAAGCTGAAACCTTTGAAGCCTTGAAACTCTTTGGTGAGGTCTATTTTTTCATCATGGTCTTTTGAACTCTATCAATATTCATAGGCTTAGTGATGCATTATAAATTGATACCGCCAATGTCAGAGAAAAGGGACAGCTCAACATTTAATGACGCAAGTAGTTATACTATCGTTTTACTTTTCAATATGTGACATATCTCTAAATCTCTCCATTTTGAACGTTCCCCGTCAGCTCCAAAGCAGCCTCCAGCCTCCCAGACCCACCTGTAACTACGGTATCCCGGTGTTGTCCTCACACACGTGCCCGCTGTCACTCTCCCTACAGTCAGCTGAGCTCTCCCGCTGTGATGCTACCGCTACCGCTTCCACCACCGCAGACTCCACCAATGACGTCACAGCCCCACCAGCCACCCACCACTCCGCCACGCCGGGTCGCGCGGCGCCCGCTGCGTCGGCGCACAGTTGACGCTCACCCCTCACTTCGCGCCACAAATGTCACAACATCGAAATCGACGACGACGCGAACGTGCGGGAGACGAGTCGTGGCGACGTCCAGCACGTCGACGTCGCGAAGCGCGCTGGTCGACTGCGTGAGAGAGCTGAGCCAGCAGCGGACGCGGTCTTCGCGGCCTGCCCGGGCCAATTCCGAGCGACAGTAATGACGGTCTTTACAGTCGCACATGTTATAATCAAACTGCTCGCTGGTGCATGGCGTCAAACAAACAACCAATCGCAGCACAGCGCAGCTGTGACGTCACTTTTATTATAGGTATGATATAGTGGCGGCGGCCGTGGGGCTAAACGGAGCGGCAAGGTGGACAGCAGGAGAGGCGGGATCGGGCAGCTGCCGAGATGATCCGTCTCAAGGCCGTCACTTACTGGGTCACCGGACGAAATATGTCATTATGGGTGAAAGCGGGTGGATTTTATTTCATTCCGTATTTTATACATTTAGTGATAAAAGTTCAAAAAAATGTATATATTTAACCGCCTTCTGCGTGCATACTGTCCTATATTATGTTTTATTTTCTACGATTGGACCGGCCATTCTCACATTAGTCACGGGCACGCAAGAACGCTTATATATTTTGAAGCTTAATTTTTGTATTTTTGCCAAAATGCTTGTCGCATTCGAAAGATGTGAAGAAGTAAGTCAGTAAACGGGCCGGGGCCCGCATTAATTAGACATCCAGGTACAGGCCCCATTGTCTTTGAGGATATAAACGTGTTTAAAAGCATACATGCCCTTACTGAAATCAGGACGTGCCACTACCACAGCAGTCAGTGCGACCTGACTTCAAAATAATCACCCGATTCCAGAACTCCCATCTCCTGTTTCCTTCCGTCTGTTCTAGGCCCATCCTAAATCAAGCCATAGCTGTATCGATCAGCTGCCCTGTGTTCAGCGTGGGCGGTGGAAGCAGGACTGCCCTCTGACTGGGCACTGTCCAGTGGGCACTGGCAATGGCGGGCCCGGTGGACGGGCGCCGGGCACGCGAGCCCCAGGGGGCGGACCGGGGCGGGCTGCGGCGGACCGGCGGCGGGCGGCTATCATCTGCCCCTGATTACACTCTGCGCCGCGGCGCCGCAGCAACAGTGGGCAAAGCTTCCATCGCACTGCCGCGGTCTCAGAAACTGCATGATTTTTGGGAAGGGTGGGGTAAAACCAGGGGGTGGACATGAGATACCTCTCTAGAATTCTGGGGGTTTTGAAGGTTCCATTTCTGGGTCTGATCGTTTTTTTTTTGCAGAAAAATTTAACATGCAATTCCAATGGGACTGTTTGCAGGGGTTTGGGGCACGGGCCAGTTGGAAAATTTAAGCGGTGCTTAAGGGTATATTTTTTATTTTTAGTATGTAAAATTGATCAGGCTATCTTCTGGGTGCAGTTCTTAGTCCCTGACATGCTTTTATAACAAGGAATATTCACGATGAATTTCATGCTAATTCCTTCAGAATTCGGCTTCGAATGTTTCACTCAACCAATCAGAACGCTGTATTCTACCTTCTGCTACCAGAATCTAAGGTATCTTGAACAAAACCCTCCAAAATACTACCATATGCTCAACATGCTGCCAAATGAGGCAGTCAGCTGGCTGTCATGTCCGGAACCGTATCTATAGGAACCGTGGGATAAAACAATGTTTCATCACGCGTAGGATGAGATATGGCAGCGAACGCTAAGTACGCCGCGAATGATTTTGCTATGTACGATGATATTAATAAATGATGAATATGCGACTATTGGTCTATCTATCGAGGTATTCTTCGATTTGTTGTGCATATGTTCAACATGACTCGTGCAGGTGGAATTGGCTTTCGAAGCAGCCCAGGCTCTCTGATATGTTGGAATAATCCATTCCAGTATGCATGTGCGTACTGGAGGCAATGGAGTAATTTTATTGGAAGTTTATTGACATGAGTTGTATGGTTACTTATTGTTAGCAAAAATGCAGCCGCAAGATATTCAGAGTAAATTTCCGGATATTCATAAGCTGCTGATGCGGCCACAGGCGGATTCAGGATGCCAACGGGGCCATTCCCCTCCAAGGCTGAAAAGGCGTCATCTCCCTCCCCTCTTCTCAATCGGTATTTCCATGAATCGAATATGGGCCCAAATTGGCAAAAATTTCAAAGGACCAAAAAGCTACCAGGGGATGAGTGACTCAGTGGTAGAGCAGTAGAACAGTGCCTCCTGACTCACAGGTCCCGGGTTCAAGGCACGGCAGGTTCTCTCTATTAGTAAAACGTGATCCTAAAACCCCTTCCAGCAGGTTGGAGCTGAAGACGCTGCATAACCTGGCCAGTTAGTGCGTCCTTAAATCCCAACAATGATTATCATATCATTAAAAGGCTTCCTCCCCAAGAGTCCGGTAAAAGCCAAAATAACATACATTAGGAAGAAACAATACTTCTTAATATCGGCCACCGCAGTGTGCATAGTCCTCCTCTCCCGGTCAGCAGTCTATTGCACCGCAGGAACTCAGATCGGGCTCCATCCTCTCTCCTTCCCGCCAGTCATAATCTCGGCCCAGTTTCCCTCCCCGTCCAGCTTTGGCCCTGGATACGTAGGCGACTGCGGTATTCTTCCTACTAGTGAGGTAGTGGGTACATACCTGTTTTGGAGCTGAGACCCGACAGCCGGTATAAGACATCGCAGTTTGATGGTCGGGGTGTTGGTGTCCTGTGTGCTGGCACTCCAGTGGATGAGCCGCTGCGTTAACACTGCCAGACAGTGGCGGATCCAGGGGCGGGGTGCTCAAGCCCCCTAAATGTCTGAGCCCCTATAGTTAATACAAAGGCGAGGGGCTTCCCTGGGTACTGGCGGGAGAGGCTCGAGCCCCCTAGAAATGAATTCCTAGATCCGCCACTGCTGCCAGGTCCGGATATTCTCCGTCCCGAGCTACAACGTGTAAACCACCTGACAATGGTTGGATACAACAAGTACGGATCCCCCAAAAGGTAGAGCCAAAACGTTCACCTTCTCTAACCAGCTAGATTTCCAGTGTTCTGCGTTACCTTCGGTGAGCCTTCTGTCAGCATTATTTTCACGTCACTTGTGTGGCAGGTACGCAGCAACTCTGTCATTATTACTCAACAAAATGGCAAGTTTTAGAAGTACTGGACGTTTTTCGAAAGCACGTAATACTTTTCGCCTCGTAGTATACTGCTTGATAAACTCAGCACAGCCCTGCTGATGATTTGAGCTTTACCTACCACTCAGCAGGTAGCTCAGTTTCACTGGGCTCACAGTACGTCGCCAGTTCTCACCCCGGATTCGAACACAAAACCATCCACTCGAGATACACTGACCTCACCAATGCACCATTTAATTCTTGCCGCTGGGTCGACCGCGCTCCCATCACGCACCGGCACTCGCGACCTCCGCCGAGGTGACTGCGCGCGGCGACCCATCAACATGACCCGGCTGGACTTCCGGGAGGGTCACAGAGACAGGGGCGGATCCAGGTGGCTAGTTTGGGGGAGCCAATGTCTGCTTTTGGCTCCAAAGAAATTTGTATCGGTGGAGTTGCCGGTGGGCGAGATTAAATTGATGCAGTGGATTCACTTTTCCACATCACTACACCTAGATAGTCTGTTCAAACGGAAGCGCCCCTGAAATGTTTCAAGCATGCCATGACAAAACCTTTGTATACGAGATTACTTTGGAACCAGTCGTGCTCGAAAAGCGGAAAATATTCTTCTTGGTTTCAGTTTCTCTTCTCATTAGGGAAATTTCTCTCGCCTTCAAGAAATACCCTCCATACGGACAAGAAAGTTTAAAATAATTTTACTGACAGATCTATCCGCCTGAATCGACCAATTATGCAACACTATTTTGCTTTAAGGAGGAGCAAACAAGAGTTGTTTAACCCTCGCCCCACCGGGGGCCATCGATGCCCCCCAAGGTTTTTCCGGGATAGCAAAAAACTAAGAGGCGCAGCACCGCGGTTGAGGGCTTTACCTCTCACTGCATCATTTTTCCACCATCCCTGAAATTTTTACCCCGGGTCACACAAGGTCAGGTCACCAAACGAGGTCAACCAAGGTCACCTTACTTCAACTTTAGAGCTCTGTGAGAGCTACATTTCGAATTCGATCAATTTGAAACTTCCTACACTTTATGGCCCCTTCAGGGTCTACAAGGAAATATCCGGGATTTTTCGATTTCGTGCCCTGAGGTCAGGTCACGAGGTGACCTCTCCAATTGAAAAGCATGGGGAAAAGCTGTCTTATGATCTAAAAGTCACAAAAGCGATTGAAAATGCTCAGCTTGATCAGAAAAGCGTTCTTGGACACCCTTTCACGGATTCCAGGGGCCATATTCGCCCTTTGACCTCTCCAAGGTCATCCAAGTCACCAGGGTCAAAACAGTATTTTGACAATAACTTTTGACCTAATTAAGCTAGAGCGCTGAAACAAACACCATCGTGTTTGTCTTGTCACTGGCTTTCATTTGATATACGGCAAGATCACTTTCTGACCTTTCGTGACCTCAGGTCATCTTAGGTCACGAGGTGACCTCTGCAGGTCAAACTAATGGCGGAGGTCTTTACGTTCCACATAGCGGAAAAAGGACTGACAATTTCCTATCAAATGTACTTTACCAGACTTTAATAGCGCTAATGAAATGAGAGTTATGCCCAGTTTGCTTAAGCATTGCATATTTGAGTGAAAATAGCCGATCTTGACCTAATTTGACCTCTGAGGTCAAACCATTGACCTGAGCACTAAAGCATGCGAAGTAATTTCTTACTAAATTCTTACGAGCTTTCTATTGTACTTTGCAGATTTGCGCTAACGTCCATATTTTCGGAGTTAGACGGGGGCCATCGATGCCCCCGGTGGGGCGAAGGTGGCGCTGGACCCCCGGTGGGGCGCGGGTTAAGCCCCTCATTTTTTACATTGGGGGCATGGACGGATCGCCCCCTTAGATCCGCCCCTGCGCGGAGTTGCATCTAGCATGCGATGAGTGGTACAACAGCAGGCTCGTGCGTGAATTGAAAGTATCAGCCGTGTGTGTCCGTGGAGACTCAATTAGGGTAGGTATGGCGATGCACACTTCAAATACTTGAAAGATGGGTAGGTATTTACATCTAATTCATATCCAGGAGGCTCCATGACCACGTATGGCAATAACTTTCCCGGGATGGACTAATGCTGATGAGGTTTTTTTCCACAAGATAGCTATGACTTTTGTGAGGGCCTGCTCCAGCCTGAGATCCCAAGAAAAAAGGCAGATTGTGTTTTACAGAGAATATGGCATCTGGAAGCAATTCCGGACTGCCGTAGTGTCATATGCAATATTTATTGGAAATAATGAAAATGACCACTGTTAGACGTAAAAAATGTCCAAATGGCTTGACGTTAAATCGGCGTACAATTTGGTAATGTTTTGCACCAGATTAAGTCTTTTTCATTTGCGATACACCTGAATACGAATACAAGTGAAGCGTGTTTGCCTCAAATAGGCTATCATTAAACCAAAGTGGTACTTATTAAATTTTTCATTGTTTTGTATATATTAAAACACACTTCACGCTCCGAACTATACATTGAAGAAGCTCTACGCATTTATAGCTGCCAGTACCGAAATGCACGCTTAAAGAGAATATGGCACCTTGTTCGAATGCCAGAATTTAGTGTTAGTGCAATTAGGGGTATTTTTAGCCGGAAATGATGAAAACATCCATGATTTTTCTGAAAAACGTACAATAAGCTCAATATTTTTATTTTAAAAATGCTCCTCTAGGGTAAGAAACAAACCTCTGCCTGTAGATAAGTTCATGGTCTGGCAACTACTACCATACCTATTCAATAGGCTTTAAGAGCTTCAATTGGCTGACTACTCACCGTGACGTCAGCATGTCATCCTGCTAACAGCTGGCAACTGTGACCGGCCGCTTGGGTACATTTTGGGTATATTTCAGGTAGGTTTTTAGCTTTTCTCTACGGAAATTTTGAGTCTCATAAAATCACGTTAAAGGGGTGTCACATTCCCTTTAAACGTAGGTTTTAAAGATGTCCGATTAAGAAATATATGTATCCGCGCAGCGGGCCTGAGCATTACGCCAGGTTTCCAAGTCCAGCTGAAACTACATCACAACCTGGGAAGGGGGAAGGCAGGCCGGTAGCCGGTGAATTGTTAGCTTCTTCTCGAGCGGTAGGCCTGGGGCAAATAACATGTCGATCAGTCGGTTTTTCGGCATCGTCTATCACATGGCTATCCAGGGGCCTAGCCAGGATTTCGCTCAGGGGGACGGCGCCCCGAAAGGGCCCCTGCGACAGCATTGAATGGGCCCTGATGGGTAAAAAGGGCACTGCTTGTTACAGAATAGAGTGCTGAAAAGGGCTTAAGAGGGCCCTGTCTGGTATAAATTTTCAAATTTGGCCACAGATCATAGTGCAGGTGAGCCGCACTTTACGCGGCCCGTGTCCTCAGGGGGGCCCTTTGGTCCCTCAGGAGGGGGGGCTGTCCCTGCCCCCCCTTGGCTACGCCCCTGTGGCTATCTCAGCTCAAATCCCATTAAGAAGATGCTACATTCCCTTTTACCTCATTCAGCCTATTGGCAACGTTACCTGAACAGTACACTACGTCAGTGCCGGTCTCCACTCATCGGGTATGACGACCGCAGCGGCACCACAGACGGTCTGAGCAGCATTGACCCCATCTACCCCGCACTGCACTGTGGCTGCGACCCAGTTTGGTCAGCGAGTGACGTCACCACTTTGCCGCAGGGCAGGTTTATTTATCCAGGTGTCCGTGCAGCGTGGGAAATGTTTTCCGTCCAAGCCGTAGCACCCTGTTGAGCACAAAACTTCGAGTGAAGTGATTTTTGCACAACTTTTTGCAGCGGAGGTGCAAAGTTTGCCCCAAGTATATATGAAAAGGTTTGTGGAGCAAAGCTTGAATTGCCTATTATTTAATTCATCCTGTCAATTTCGCGCTCGGAGAAATTGGTTCAGGAGCAGGTAACTTGGTATTTGATTAATTTGGCTTTTTTCTCGTACGTGCGACGAGATAGCGAATGCACAGTAAATATGTATGCATGATCGATATATTAAGGTCTGGGAAAAAACTTGACACCACAGCGAAGGCTTCATGAGGGGACCAAAAATCCCAAACTGTATCGACTCATTGCCACTTCTGAATGTTTTTTATGATAAATTTTGTCCAAGTTGTTCCCCGTATGGCTTTTGGAGTCGGAGTCTCACTAAAGTCATCAAGGGACTTGTCACGGAGACCCCGACCCCACCACCCGAACGAGAAGCTCTCACAATGAAGGGTTAATTTAGAAGCCAAAGTTTAACGTCTCACAAAGCAAAGGGACGGCCGCCCCACTCAGAGCCCTGTTCCAGCTGTCAGCAGAGTTTTGTCAGCACCAATCAGCGGGCCGCGTTGCGCCTACGTCACAGGACTGTAGCCTCTCCCCGGGAACTAGTTCTAGAGGTTTTACGGGCTGATGGCCTGCTGTTTGTGCTGATGAAAAACAGTAAGTGCACGAAGTGGCAGCCTAATAGTTTTGAATGGTATAAAGTTTTAAGTTCCCTTTGCTTAGCACAAACAAGAGGCGATTATGGCGCTGATGTTACTTTTCTGGAGGAGAGGTTAGAGGTCCTGCTGACAAAACTGTGCTCACAGCTGGAACAGGGCTCAGGTCACCCCTCTACCAGTCAGTTGCCAGCCGACCTACGTTGGGTAAACTATTGAGCGCCGGAGCGTCTCAGGGGAACCGATCCCAATCCTTGACATGCACTGTCACTGCATGTTTCTGTGCAGCGGGCCGGAGTCCAAGGCTCTACCAACTGAGCTACCGGGGCGGCAGTACAGTACTTACCCATATATCTATGGGTAAGTACTGTATTTATATGCCTCAATATGCCCAAAGGTATTGGGAAGTAGGTTTGGGTTCACAAAATCGTGAGGTATTTGAAAAGCTTACTGGAGAAAGGATCGCATTTTAAATATTAATAAGGAGTAACCTTGTGCCCTAGAAAATGTATGAAGGCTGTTAAAAGATAAAATGACAGAGTATGCCGTACAAACGCTAAAACTCCAATGCCTAGAACGCATAAAAATAAAACAATTATAGCCGACCCAATACCCCCCACAAACTGGAACTGACAAAGGTAGTAGGGCTCTCTGTTGTTGGTCCCTATAATGTTTAAGACGGTCATTCATTAGTTACGTCGCAAACACCCCTCTTCCTCCCCCGACTACCTTTGCACCGGGTCCTTATGCCTCTCCACTTAGCAGAAAGCCAACATGACCCTCCTCACTTCAACAGAGTGGACCGCTGGCTAGCCAGTGCCGTCTCCGCCGCCGCCCCGTCGCGCCTGTTCCGGAGAGCAGCCTTGGGTAATGAAGCAGATATTCAGGCCGATAAAATGAACTAAGCATGGAGAGAGCCGCCTTAAAATGTGACTCTAAATACTTTTCTCTTATACTTTAAGAAACTCCCGTTTCCATTGAAAAATGTCAGCTGGATTTATCGCAATGCACATGAACGCTTCTCCACCGATCAGAGGCCGCCATTCGCCGGCAGCCGTAAGACCGCGGGGCACAGAGGTGAGGAGGTCACGCTGTCGACCGCTAACGCCGAGCTAAAGCGTCGGTAGGGAGGGGTCACGGGGTGGGTTATAAAGCCTACTTGTGTGGTGGCGAGGATGTTGATCGTGGTCTGTAAGTGCATACTGTTGAATTCAAGGAGGGCGTATGAGCGAAACAGTCTATGCATGGGGTGGATATGTGGGTGACGTATTTGTACCGTGTTTGGGGTTAATAGCACTGGACAAGCATGAATCCATTAGATGAGTTCGGCATGTGAATATGCTTAGCCGGCAAAGCTATTGGTGCTGATTTCAAGACCCGAAATATTTTCCGACATCAGGGTACTTAAATGTTGAAGATTTCAAAGCTTTCGTTTTTGGGCTTACAGATTAGTTTTTGGGCTATTGTTCTTATTTTCTTTTTGTTTGTTTTCGTGAGCTGGATGGTCCGTATTCCTAATCATCGATTTTTTCATCAGTTATTATTACTCTCATTGTTGTTACCATATTAAGCTGTCAGCACCCAGGCCTCAAATGCCACCAAATTCAGTGGAATTTTCGCAGCAAGCAATGTCATAAATTAGGTCAAACACTGAAAAAAGTTATCATAGCAAAAGAAGTAATACAGTTTCAGTAGGTGCTTGTTTTTCAAGAAAAATTTCCCGCACCGACCAAGAATTGGTGCACAGTCAGGAGAGGACGCTGATGAAACACCAATGAACTTTTTCTAAACTCTTCCAAGCGTTGGGATGTTTTAGACGGCCATGCTTTTTAGCATGTTCAAAATGTTTGCGGCTCATTTCCGGTTCCAAATGGAGGGAAACCAGCTTAAGCGCATCCGTAATTGTTTTGATAGATCGTAGACGGATATTAAGCGACAGTAACACATGAAAGTGAGCCGGCAGCGCGAATGTCCATTAAAATCCCTTCACCATTAACACGCGCATTGACGGGGGTCTGAGCCACCTTGACTTTGACGTGGGGGGGCGGATACCCGCCGCCCCCCTAAGATCTCGAGAACCGCGCTAGGTAGCGAAAAACGGTAAACGGCGTTGGATAGCCCATCCACTTCTCCATCGAAAATATTTGAACCATTTTTTCAGGTCACATTTAAGGTCACTAGAGGTCAAAACATGCCGTCATAGGGATAACATGTAAATTAAGTTTCTCAGCCATTACATCTGCACAAATAAAGATAGAGCAAAACGATTTAAACTATATGAATCTTCACAGCAAGCCGAATCGAATGATATGTAATATGGCCTTGCTAGGTCAAATCAATTCAGTTAAATAAGTTATTCAGTTAAAACCATTTTTTCCCATGTATTTCCATGGAGAGGCCATGGTTCGTACCTGACCTTAGGTCATCGGTATCAAAAATACCGGAACATGTTTTAAGAGAACTCGGTGGGGCCATTGTGTGATACGAGTTTCAATCGGATAAGTTCACTCTGTTCCGACTTATGCTATCTTAAACTTTTTTGAGGTCAGGTCACTTGACCTGTACTGGTGACCTGACCTGAGATGACCTAACCTTAAAATTTTGGAAAAATTTGTAAAAATGATGAAGGAAAAGGTATGCCAAGTACGGCGGCGCTACGTGCCGCCGTTTTTATGCTGTTCCCGAAAAACCCGAGGGGGGCGAGTACCCGCCCCCGTCAATGCGCGTGTTAAAGCATGTTCACGCCGTTCTCTGCCATTCAACTGGTGCGGCGCTAATGCCAGGAAAATTTTAGGATACATTAGGAGACAAATCAACGTGCATTTTTAGCTTTTGGACTTCGGATGATGGTTTTTGTTAGATTAAACGGACTGGGGGTTGTTCATGACGTCCGCGGAGGGTTAGCAATATGAAAGGAGAAGGGCTGGCATTTACTGACGATTGGTGACGGGTGTATGACTGGGAGGGGAACAAAGTTTCCAATAATTAATAGGGTGGACGATTGAAAGGGTATCTCCGGAGCGGAGGAAGAATAGTCACCTGACCTGGAATCAGGGCATATTTTAAGGAATTGGGACTGGTGGGCATTCGGCTGAAAAGGGCACAAATACCCACTAAAAAGGCACTCCTGCAGCATCAAATGACTGGTGCCTGGTAGACACTGGGCCGTCCAGGGCCTTTCACTGGTGGGCATAGCATGGTGGACTGGTGGGCAAAATGCCAAACACTTTGTAGCTTAAAATATGCCCTGCCTGGAATGATTTTGTTGAGCGAGAGTTGTGGAGGCTTGACTGGGGCCAAGAGATGTTGGCTGATCCTTTCCGTTGGTCAGTTTTTGAAATGCAGCTTGTCTGTTTATCCATATTGATATATTTGTATAGTCACCAGCAGGGATGTAGATTTGCAAATATCATTGGGGGTGCCCAAAATTGAGGAAAACAAGTTTTAATGACCACCATATGAAAAGAGATAGCATAATATTATCTTCGTTTTAGTCATCACACAGTCCTTTTGAATCCTGAATATGATGAACAATAAAACTTAACCCTCGCCTCGGTGGGGGGGGTGTTTGAACACCCCCTCGAGTTTTTCCGGTGGCACGAAAAAAACGGCGGCGCTTTGCGCCGCCGTACTTAGCACACCTTATCTTTGATCTATTCCATAACTTTCCCCACCAGTCAAGCTGCTGCTGCTGCTGCTGCTAAAAAATAATAATAACAAATAAATAAAAATAAAAAATAATATACACACAACAATAAAATACAAACATTAATAGATATACTAATAAATGCACACTGACATAAATAAATCAATAAGTACGACGTAATATCTGCAGTAATAAAGATGTATAACAATAAAAATAATGCTGAAAAGATAATAACGAATAATTAGTAAATAAATTGCATGAAAATAAGAAATTAAACAAAATATTATACAATAATATATATATATATATATATATATATATATATATATATATATATATATATATTTGTGTATTTTGGCCATATATTTTCTCTCAAACACTGTCGATTGAACTTCAGCGAAGAATTCGTTTTAGCCAGTTTTTTGTTTTCGTTTTCGCAGGTTCGTATCAGTTTTTTCACTTTGTTGTCGTTGATGGAAGATAATATAAGTCCTAAATCGGTAGGCATTACACAGTTATATTATTCACGGCATTTACAGGTACAGTCGACGTTTCGAAGGCTTTCAGCGATCATTATTGAGACATTAATGACATAACCACGTAATAATATTACATACAAAAACACATATTATATAAAAGTCGTGGCACGGTCGAGCGGATTTCAAAAGATGATCGGTTGTATGAAGAATGAAGCTCACAATATGTATGAATATATGATAACGTGATTTTTGAGCATACACAAAAACATGAGGCCTAAAGTCTTTCACAATTTTTTCCCCTTTTCTTAGTTTACAGTTGTCATGTATTCCACAGATGGAGCTTCTCAGTTTGATCGAGTTGCGTGTTTAGTTCAGGGTTGTGTTCGCGGATGTAAAGTGCTTCTGTGATCCATATTCTGAGATGATCATTGATATGCTTGTGCGTAAATGTTTTGTCGGTGAGGATTTTTCTGGTGAGCTGTGTTTGGTGGTGTTGTTCTACGTGGTTCTTGATGGAGCTGGTGTGGCCTGGTGCTTTGTGTAGAGTGAGGCGTCGTGAGAGTGATGTTGTCGTGGCACCGATGTACTTAGCGGCAAGGAGCCTACAATCTCCTAAGGGGCAGTTAAATTGATAAAGTACATTGGTGCGTGACAGAGGGGTAGTCTTGTCTGATGTGTTGTTGCGAATGATGAGGTTGGAAGTTTTTCTATTTTTGTAATAGATAGTGAGATGCAGCTGGGTGTCAGAATTTGTGCACTTTAAGTTGTCGCGAATGATATGCTGCATGATTCTTTCGTCGTCTTTATGGGCACTGCTCATAAAGTTGCGGTAGTAGAGCCTGATGGATTTTGCTTCTGGCGCATTGTCACTACTGGTCTTTTTTAGATGTTTTTTGAAAGTCTCATCAACAACCTTGTTAGAGTATCCGTTGTTGACAAGAATCTGACGGATTCGCCTTAACTCACTGTGAAGAGCAGTTTGCGAGGAGCAGTTACGAACTGCTCGCCTGACAAACGCAGTTATAACACTGCGTTTGTACCTCTCCGGCACTCACTCTCTCCGTTGAGTACTCGGCCTTCGTTCGTGGCCTTGCGGTAGACATCTGTCACAAAATTGCCATCAACATCGGACACCATTACGTCTAGAAAGGGGATCTTCTTATCAATACTTAACTCGTGTGTGAACTTGAGCACACTGTTGTGTTCGAGTTTAGAAATCAGGGTTTTTAGATGATCCTCATCTCTCACATCACAGAATATATCATCTACATACCTGCAATAGATGTTAGGGCGCACATCAGGATCACATAGGACAAGGTTCTCAACCGCCGACATGTAAGCGTTAGCAAAGAGGGGGCCCAGGGGGAGCCCATCGCGACACCGTCTCGCTGTCGGTATAAGGTACCGTCTGGTCCTCTGAAAGGGGCCTCACTGGTACAGGCTTGAAGCAGCTGCTCAAGGATGGTGGCAGGCATTTTCAGAGGGCGTTTTGTCGGATCTGGGTTGTGGTACACGTAGTCGAGTATTATTTGAATTGTAGCATTTACAGGAACATTGGTGAACAAACTTTCTACGTCAATAGAAGCCAGCATGCCTGTAGGTTTGTTTGTCCTTAAGATGTCTATAAACTCATCGACTGATTTTAAGCTAAAATTCTCTGGAACGAATGGCTTAAGCATTTCGTTGAGGCGTTTTGCTAACTTGTACAAAGGGCTAGGGGTTTGGGAAATTATAGGCCTTAAGGGATTGCTAGACTTATGCGTTTTAACGTTCCCGTAAGCATAACCCGGAGCGTACTCTCCCTTATCTTTTGCAACTTTATAGAGTCAACGGCACTATTCTGTCAGTCTATGATTCTATTCACCTTTGCTTTCAGGTTGTCGGTGGTGTCGACACTAAGCTTCTCAAACTTCGTCTCATCTCCCAGGATGTCGTCCATTTTCTTGAAGTATTGGTCGCGATCCATGAAACTGAAGTCGCTGAAGTTCAATCGACAGTGTTTGAGAGAATATACATATATATATATAGATATATATATATATACTCTAACAATAAATATATTTAATATAATAATAATAATATAATATAATGTATTATTATTAATAATATCATAAGAATAATAATATAATATTACCTATTATATTAATTATAACATAATAATAATACAATATAAGAATATAATAATATAATTATACTAATAATAATAATAAACAATACGCACATATAAAAGAAGAAATATATATATATATATATATATATATATATATATATATATATATATATATATATACACATATATATATATATATATATATATATATATAAACACAAATATAATAGATAATGTAAATAATAAATAAATAAACGATAATATACATATATATATATATATATATATATTACATTCAATAAAATACAAACAAATAAAATCATGAAATACAGGCACTATTAAAATACAAACACCAATAAATACCTAATAAATACTTACCGAACGCCACAAAGGGGGAGGTAATGCTATGCAACACCCCGGCATGGAACAGCAATACAATCCAGTATTGACAATTAAGCGGCACACCAGGCAGAGCTAGGAGGCGAGTTCAGAGTGTCTGAGGCACAACCGACAGCCAGGGATGGCGTTTGGGGGTCCGAGACATCGGCAATAAAGAGAAATGGTGCTCGAATGCTGCTGCTGAAATAAAATACAAATAAAGTAATATAAATGAAATTGATAAGCAAACACAAACAAAGATAAAATAAAATACAAATGAAATAAAATACTAATAAAATACAAATAAAATAAAACAAATAAAATACAGACATTGATAAATACAAACAGTAATAAATATTAATAAATACACACCGACATATATTAATAAATAATATCATAATATTAATGATAATTATAAACAATTACAACATAGTAATGAAGTAATAAATATATAAAACATAAATGAATAAATATATAAAAACAAATAAATATAAAATACATCATACATATTGAATAAAATACCAATAAAATAAAACATAAAATGCGGACACTAATCAAATACAAACTCCAATAAATACCTTATAAATACACACCGAACGCCACAAAGGGGTAGGTAATACTACGCAACACGCCGGCATGGAACAGCAATAACAATCCAGTATTGACAATTAAGCGGCACACCAGGCGGAGCTAGGAGGCGACTTCAGAGTATCTGAGGCACTACTGACAGCCAGGGATGGCGCTCGGGGGTCCGAGGGGTGGGCAATAACGAGGAATGGCGCTTGGATGGTCCGAGGCACCGTCGGTAACGAGATATGGCGCTCGGAAGGTCCGAGGCACTGGCAGGGAGAGGGGACCGAGTGATACCTTACCTCGAGCGTCGAGTCTGGTTGACTGGCTCTCCGTCCCTGGCGCAATCCCGACATCGCCTCAAAGCCACGGGGCCCGATCACGTGATCACGTGACCAGGTCACGTGACCCAGAACACACCAATCATAATCGTGGTCGCGCCAAGAACCACACACGCTGTGAGAGTTAACAAAACGCACCACCCGTAATGAGGCTCGAACTCACGATTCTGGAGTTACGAACCCAACGCTCAACCAACTGAGCTAACCGAGTTTGCACTAAACCGGCGCCGCCACAACACTATCGAATTGAAGCTCATCACATAATGGGGCCCACCAAGTCCTACAGATATTCCGGTATTTTCGGTATCGACGACGTAAGGTTAAGTACGAACAATGGCCTCTCCTTAGTAAAAATATTGGAGAAAATAGTTTAAACTGAATACCTTGGTAATGGATGGTGATATAGCATTTATTCTAAAGGCATTATGTTCGCCTTATCCTTGCAGCTCTAGTCAGATGCATTTTGACCTAATCTGACCTTGACCTGACTGCAGGTCAGCTCAAATTTGACCGGATTTGACCCAGAAAGGTCAGATCATACATAGTACGATTTGGCTTGCCACGAGGATTCCGTTTGCCTAAATATTTTTGCTCTATCTTTGCTAGTTCAAATGCAATGACTGAAAACCTTCATCTACACGCTATCTCTGGTTGATTGAAATGCGATAAAATAGAACCAGAATATTGTTTCAAGGGAAATTTCCGTTTTGTTGTTAATAAATGCAGTTTGTGTGTCGTAGAAGGTGACTCCAAGGACTCGTTGGGACTCCAGGGAGTCTCGACGACTTGCTTCCTCTTATCTCCAATAATCTGAATAGTTTCAGTCTTGATTGTCTTGGGTATGTACCTATCTCCTAAATGGTGGATTTCTGTTAAACATCCCAGACTTGCACAATTTCCTGAATATTATCAGAATTAGCGTTTCCAGTTTATCCATTTAGTACTATTTGTTTTTTTTTACTATGCTGAAGCTCATGAGAAGCATTGGCGGACTCAGGGGGTGAATTCTGGCCATGCCCTTCCCCTCCAAAGCGCTGGAAGGGGGCCAAACTATCTTTTATCCCCCAAAGGCCAGAGAAATTAAAAAGTGTTTACACTAGGTCTGTCGAGCAATTAAATCTTCGCTTCCACTCCCCTTCCTCCTCCAAACTCGCTGCCCCCTCCCAAAACTCGTGTCTGCGTCCGCCCCTGATGTGAACGCATGGACGTAGCGCTGCCGTGAACGAGACGGCCGCTGATTGGCGGAGGTTGGCCGGTCCGGCGCCCGAGGCGGACCGAGCACGTGACCCTATGCGGTCAGACCTGGGGCGAGCGGTCCCCGCCGCGTCATTCGAGCTGAACCGGGGATGAGGTGGCTTAGTGGATAGCACCCTTGTCTTCTAAGCCACCGGTCCCGGGTTCAAGTCCCGGCGGAGCCTCTGAATAAGTCGATCTGATCCCCAAAATCCATTCCAACAGGGTGAGAGTTGGCGACGCCGTATGACCCTGGCAGTTGGTGCGTCGTTAAACCCCAACAACAATTATCGAGCTGAACCGCCTGACAGGTAAGGGTCGGTCCGGGAGGTGCAGTGCATACCTGTCCTCAAAATTACAAGTTCAGCTGTCTGAGAGAATCGTGGGTCGGTGTACTCGTACCGTCTTACATACCGAGGATCTCAGATAGGGTAGGCCAGCCCGGAGCCTTGCTCCTCTCCTCCCACGTCGTACCCCGACCGGCTTGGCATGTTTGGGCCGTGCCTTTGCACTTGTCTGGGCAGCTTGCAGGATCGGCTTAACCGTACCGTTCCTGAGCACGCAAGCGGTGACGGGGGAGGGATGTTTACCTTGCTTGCCACCCAACAAAAGTTTTAAGCGGGGAGGGGATTTTTACCGTTGTATTCAAATACTGCAAATTACAGAAAGTAATAATTTCAGTGATTGATTCGACTGCAACACAAATTTCAGTGTCATAAGTACAGTGCACTAATTCTCGGTTCTCGTTACACTAAACCATCGGTTGTCTGATAACACGCCTGATAATCGCTGGTGACGATTATGCTCGATTATGCTTACATATACAATTATTCTCGGGCATTGTTTAATGCTCCATTAAGCTACTGATCCAGTCTCCTGGCCTTTAATTCGCTTTTTTCAGAACAAGCATAATGCCTTTTTGTTCTGTTTCCAAGGGTTGTCATCGCAGGTTGTAGAAACCATTACAAGTTTTTTCTCTTTTTCCAGGAGATACCAAGCTGAAAATGATTTGGCTGACAACTATCAGGTAAGTTATAATAGGTAAGTAAGGAGGTCAGTAGGACAATGATCAGGTAAGTCAGTAACATTAAAGCTTTCATTTTCGACGCGGATAGGTAAGGGAAAGGGGGGGTCACTGACGCCATAAAGATGGTGAGTTTTCGACCACTTCATGAACTTTTTTCGTTCCTATTTTGGCTGTAGAGATAAGAGGGAATAAGACGCCTATACGCCGCGGGGAAAGGGGCATTTTTTTACTTTTTCCGTCAAAGGGTCAAAGGGGTCATGCCTTTTCTGAATTTGTAATGACTGAGGATTAAAATATCAAGGGCTGTCGTGGAACTGTGAATAGGTTGATCCGGGATCGCAGATCAGGGGGCGGGGCACCTTGTCGGGGGCGCCAACCGGGCCAGGGGCAGGCGCGCCTGACACCAGAGGTGCAGAAACTTGCCAACTCGGCTACCGGAGTTTGTGACACATTTACGAAAATTGAGGTGCATAATTGTGACAAAATAGCGATCCTGACTGTATGGCTCAAAATCAAACCACATATTTTCGAAATAGAGAATGAAACGTGTAGGGAATATTTTAACTTTGCAGCTCGGTTCTTCAATTGCACAGCGTACCATTAGTGATACAATATTGGTACTGTGTTCAGTTTCTACTAAAACGAGGGACCCCCGCTGCAGAAAACCCGCAAACTGCTGTCACAGTTGCCAGATTTTAACATGCAGCCCAGTGGTGCCGATTGTTAGTAGTTTGCAGAAAGTTGTCGCCTAGATACCGGAAATGTGACAGTCAATTTTTTCGAGAAATACACGATTGTGGGCATATTTAAGGCATTAACGATAACGCAGATACTTTATCAAGTACTTCTCTGTCCATTTTTTTCAGGTTAAATCAGATTGACAGTTTGAGTCTCTTCGATTTAGCGGCCCCTATTTCTTCGAATTTAGTATTAAGTACGCCTAAAAGCTACTAATAAAAGTACTAAGTGAGTGAAAAAATAAACATAGCTGGGCAGCGATTCTATTTAACCTGCGCAACAGCGACAACACAAGTTGGAAATGTTTATGTGATGTAGAGCCTGCCGAAAATTTAAACAGGCAGGAAGCCACTTATTTTGAGGGCATATTTATTAGGTATATTTGAGATAAGTGCAGGCTAAAACTAGCTAGAATAAATATTGGTGCCCATGGCTTATCTAAGATGAATATAGGCTATTGCAAGACTGATGCACTTTCCCATATCAAACTTGGGTTTTCATTCCTTGGCCTGCTTGTGCCTTAGTTTATTTTTGCCCTAGATTGGTTAAATATATTTGGAGCTGGAGGAAGTTGGGAGAGTTGGCGCCAGCAACAGGCTGGCAACAACAGTAATTCAGGTGAGTTTTCATGATCAAATTATCATATCAATATTGTACAGATAGCAAATGTGTGCTAATGCAGTCCTCCACAAAGTGTTAACACCCACACTGGAGAGGGGCCTGGAACTAACGTGCACTGGAGGGGGCCGAGTAGACCCCCTTCTTATCTCAGAAAATCACAACAAATCACAGAAAGAAATAGACTTCGAAAAACACTGGTTGGGGTGTGTTGCTTACTACCAGTGGTGGTAAGCAACGCACAGGACCTGAACTGCATGGAGTTAAAGCAGGATTTTGACTACACTGGATCTTTCTTTGGTATGTGAATTCCAATACCTCTGTACCTATTAGATCAATAGACATAATTTTACATCAATGCAGGCTATTTGCCTCAGAGTTTTTACTGCAAGAAGGAATGACCAGGCAGGTGATGATCGTGAGTGGGATGCAAATTTTAAGCATTTGATGTGTTTATAAAAATGCTACCTAAGGTCCACTTTACCAACACATTTTAGGTAGATCCAAATACTATGTTGATATTGACATTTTTCACTTTTGTTGATATGTGAGATAGAAGTTTAGTGGGGGGGAAGCTGTGGTTAGGGTTCCCAATTGTGTGTACATGTACGCTCCCATTCATAGATTGATATGTTCCCAATAATGACTATTTTCATGATAATTGCTACATTTAATCATGTGGAAAAGTACCATAATTGGAAACACTCCTTCCAAAAATGGAAACTTCTTCAAAAAGGGAAATGCATGTCATTGGGGGAAACTGCGGTCAGAGTTGCCAATAATAGTTATGACCCCAATACGGGAAAAAATGACCCAAAATTGGAAATTTTCCTTCCAAAAACAAAAACATGATCTATAAATGAAAACTCAGTTTACTACTTTCGTGCTGTAATGGTTTGGTGCTAGAACCTTGTCTGCTGGAAAAAGTAAGGGACAGGTAGAGGACATTCAGCATATTGAAAATAGTATTCAAGTATACAATTATTATTTCCAGCTCTGTGTGACAGAGGAGGCACACGTCGCATTGAGTTTGTGACAGCCAGCATACTTTCTGCACCTCTGCCTGACACTTTGGCTCCAAAGCGCCGCCCCCATCCATATGGGGCGCCGAAGGCGCCCATAGAGGGGAAGGATGAGCCTTCGCCTGACTTTTGGAGGCAGTGCTACACTGCCGCCCCTGCACCCAGCATGCCGCCCCCTCTACACTGACTTTGCTGCCCCTGCACCCAACACGCCGCCCCCTAAAAATTTTTCACTAGGTGTGTGGAACAAAAAATTCCCCGCTCTCACCCCAGGATGCGAAAATTGGCGCCCGTTGGGTTAACAAGTGCGCCCCCTGAGGCAAAATGCCGCCCCCTCCCTCGGCCTGCTACCCCCTCGTCAGCCGGGCCCCCTCCCCGAAATAAAAATCCTGGGTGTGCGCCTGCCAGGGGTGCCACTTTTGGAACGCAAAACCTATCAGGTGGGCGCAAAATCCTCTCGCAGGGCTAAGAGCGCCCCTCCCCGCTCCTGAGAGGAGGAGTTGGAAGCGACAATTTAGGGGGCTCATCAATCTCTCAGTGGGGCACCATGAACATTTCAGGGGGCGCTGAGGGTCGAGGGGTACACCTGCCCCCGGATGACCCCCAAATTTAATTATATGTTCTCCAGCATTTGGGCCCTGTGTCCCCCTCCCCCAACTATCAGCCGAATCCGCCTACGCTCAGGTGTATCGTTGGACCCCAAAACCTTGATACATTTATTTAGGCTTATATCACATAAAATTAAAGATACTCTTGTGCGAGGTAACATGTACACCATGTCCATCTTGCCCCACACGTGGTGTCCGTCTTACCCCACTTTGCTCTTCCTAAACAAACTTGGACATGAATCTGACACCATTGTGATTAGTCAGCGACTGCGGTGAACAAACTGTAACATCTTGAAAAGTCATATTACGTAATACCATGGGCGCTGAAAGCGGGGGACGGGGGACACGTCCCCCCTGTTGGCCAACCAGGGGGGACGTCCCTTCAAATTTTTGGGTCCAGCGTCATTAATGCTGTCGGGTACCGAGTATGCTCAAAATTCGCCTCCCCCGGTCAGCACCAGCCCTGGTCCGTCCCCCACCCTGTGGAAATTCCGTGGCGGCGCCCCCGCGTAATACCGATAAAGTATCTATAGAAGCGTCCATGCAATTAGCTTACGAATTTTATTGTGAAAAGAACACATGAGTTGCGGTTTTTAACTATCATGAAAATTGTATAAAAGCTAGAGCTTATCGGACCCAACGTTCCTCTCCGACCGACCCACGCTAAAAGGAAGCGTAGTACACGCTTTTCCTGGTCGTGGCGCTGTCAGTTCGTCCCAAACAGGGGGTGTCCGTCTTACCCACGGCGTTCGTGACCCCCCACTTTCCCCTAATAAGGACCCGGTGCGTGACGTCATCTAACCTCTTAAGCAGGCCCAAGTCATCATGGTAAGTAGAGAATCCGGAGTTCCTGGTGGAGAAACCTTATTTATTTTCAGTTGTTTGTATGCGTTATGCCGTCTAGACGTTTATGTGAAAGATGAAATCGGAGTTTTGTTTACTTTGTACAGACTTTACGAAAGTCTTTCAGTATGATTTCAAAGACAAGGAATATTCAATGCAGGGTCAAGAAATGCGAATATTTCTCTCCTATCTTGCTATCGTGGGCCTGTGTCTGAGAGAGTCATGTGGCGATATATTGCTGCCCATGCTCGATCAGGCCGGTATTCACAAGCGAGAACCATCGTCTGGTTTATGCAACACCGGTCTAATTTCGTCAATCAAGCGCTGTGAAGAAAGTAGCGTAACTAGAGAGAATACAAGGCAGCGTGACACCACTATAACGATAAGCGAATGTATTGATAGTGAGAAGACTGCGGAATCGGCACTTGCCCTTCAACCGTGCCATCGAACATCATTTGAAAAAATAGTGACGCCTTTCAGGCAGACATTAATAATTTAGTGGCATGGTCTCAAGTCTGGCGAATGCAATCTAATCCTGTAATATGTCCTGTCTCATTCACGTTGTGCAAATCTCCGATCCATATCACGTACCTGCTGGATGGTAGGGGAAGGTGGGTGTATTGCACCCCCTAAGGTTGTTAGGAGCCTGAGCTTATACTTGTCGATATGTGGAAACGAGATTTTTTAAGTTAAATATGAGCCATTTTCACATTGATTTGAAAAACTTGAGCTTTGAGGACTTAATTATTTTCCATCAATTTTGCTTTGAAAAAGTATGCAATGGGCGCAATTGGAAACTTGGGAGGGTAATTCCGCCCATGGAGTGGCGCATTCAGCATCCAATTGCACCCGCTAGGGCGCATTTTGCGACTAGCGGATGAACACGTTTAAACCATGCCAGCTGTGCTTTGTAAGATAAAAAGTGTGCCATGAACACTGACCTTACAAGCTCTGGTGACCATTTGGATTTAAATATGGGGTATGAATGGCTTTGTGGATAGTGTATCTGTTTGTTAAGCCACCGGTCCCGGGCTAACTCCCGGCGGAGCCTCTGAATAAGTTGATCTGATCCCCCAAATCCGTTCCAACAGGGTGAGAGTTGGCGACGCCGTAGAACCCTGGCCATTGGTGTGTCGTTAAATCCCTACAATTACTATTGGATTGTAATATAAATGCACTGTATACGTTTCCATAAAGATAATCAAGTACTACAAAAAGATTATACATCATTGAAAGCTGTGATTTGCTTTCGTTCAATTCCAAATAATAATCGTGACAAAATCACTAGTGTACAAATATTTTTTTGCTAATGAATCTGCCTAGTCAAAATTTGCAATCCCGGAGCCAATTTCCTTGAATGAAATTATAATACGTGCATGACGTACTTCCGGGAAGAGTGCATGCAATATAATTTATTATAACTGCAAAAAGGTTATGGAGATCACAGAACCCTGGTTAATGTCACTCTGCTGTTAATACTGATCCAATACGACTGAGTTTACGCGAAATCTAAAATACCTATTTTTCAGAAAGTCAGAAGTAAACCATCCCATGTGGCCTCGCACACATAGTCCAAAGAGCTTCTACAAAACGCCCTTGGATAGCACAGGCGCCCCACAAGGGATGAAGCCGCCCCCTCGGGAGGACCCCCTCCCGAAAATCTTGCACCCCTTCTCGAAAATGAAGTCCGTCGTCAGTTTAACAACGGTACATAACTATTCACAAATAATGATAATAAAAAACCATAACTAGGAACGGCGACGTCACCCGGGAGTAATAGTGGAGTATTATAGTATACAAACCGATTTTTATAGGTCTTAAGAAAGAAGGTGGGACAATCACGATTAGACGGCCGTGCACAGTGGCTTCTGGCTGCCTGGAGGCCGAGTGGCGGCGACATCGAAAGGATGTGGTAACTGGTAGGGGAATGTCGTATGCTAAATGAATAGTGAGATTCATGCCATTAAAATATTGGTATAAAAATATCTATCCATGCCATTCGAGTGAATTCCCTCGGGCATCTTGTGCTTTGCCTTGGACACAACTTGTTTACACAATCAGAACTACTAATCTCTCCGCCTCAATGTCATTTTAACATTTTAAACTTGTAGTGTTGCATACGTATGAAATGTCAGATAGGCGTGTATGTCACATTCACTGTGTGTATGGTATTACTAATAAGTCTCAATTTTAAAGTCTTGAAAAGCTGCATCATCTATCCAGATACCGAAAAATACTATGGGCTCGAAATTGGTGCCTGCAATTTTTTCCGCCAAGCATACTCATATACCAAACTCATTTCATAAACTTGCACTCATGTTTTTCAGTGTTATCGGCTCTGCACATTGCACAAACACCTGACACGTATATCCACCTAAGTGCACAGAATGTCCCCTTCACCGGGCCCCTCCCTCAGTCTGACACCAGGCACAACGACCACCATTTTCAACACCACGCATGGAGGTATTACAATCCACCAGCGACCCATCCCCACCGAGGCTTAAACTTAGCGTCAGCGGCGCCCGGCGTGACCTCTGTAACCTCTGTGCCCGCAGGCAATCACGGCTGCCAGCGGATGGCGGCCGCTGATTGGTGGAGGCGCGTTCACTTGTATCGCGAGAAATTCAGCGGAAATTCCTCCATTAAAATTAAAAGGATTAAAACATGGACCAGGAGATGTATTAACAATGTTTTTCAAACATTTCTAGCCATAACTTGTTCTCTATTGGCTTGATTATTTGCCACACCATCCGAGGCTGCTCTTCGGTACAGGCGAGACGGCGGCAGTCAGCACAGGCCAGCCGGCGGCCGAGTTCGCTGAAGTCGGGAGTGTCGCGATGGGTTTCTGCCGAGTGGAGAGGATTGGGGCCCAGTCCCAAGGTAACTCAAGGGAAGGAGGAGAGACGTTCATAAATCTAAAAATTAACCGTTGGACATGTTATAGAGAGTGAGGACTAATAGGGAGCGCTGCTGAAGTACAACCAGATAATATACCAGGAGAGGAAAACGTGTTGCTTTGCTCTGGATAGTGAAAGGTCTCAAAATCTAATTAAAGGCCTCAAAGCATCATCGATGCTTATTGTCCATTATGTCCGAGACTTTCCGTTGTTTGATAAAATATTAAGTTGTAGGTCAGATGTAGAATGCCACTATAGCACTGTGGAACAGGTATCTTTTTTATGATCCCATATATTTACGCACTTTATAAGGACTTCGGGGGTGATAAACACATTGGGGTGCCGAGCCACCCCCAAAGATATAAAAATCCACACCCCCTGGTCACCATGTAGAGGGAAATAAGGTAAGTTGAGCCGAATTTTGTTTTTATTCCACCAAGCCTAAGTTTTTATGAAACCTTATGTTTTGGCGTTTGTTCCAGTAGATCGATCAATCCTGCATGCTCTGGCATTAGAGTTATTATTAAAAATCTCATAGTTTTCATGATATTTCACTTTCGACGCATTTTGCCCATCCTACTTCATGGGTGGGGTAAGTTGATCCGTAGAGTGGGGCAAGTTGAGCAAGCTATCCTCGTAACATATCAAAAACTAAGAACCTTCACCTGGTGGCTATGATAGCATGGTATATCAGACATGGTAGCTTCTTTTACGCTCCTTTGTTCTAAAAAGAAACCTGGCACTTATAAAGAACTGTTCACAAATGATGTCGTTTTCTGGGAGGGTTTCCGACTCTCCTCTCCACACGCGAAGCCGTCATTTTTGGACGGATTCCCATGCCCTGGCGCCATTTCTTGGGCCCAAGTGTCATTTGTTACTTTTGAGCGAATCTCACTAATTAAAGACATTCTTCTCCACTTGACCTGACGTCGGCAGTGTGAGCGGGGCCAAAGACCAAACGTTTTGGTTACGTTCAGGCTCGGCCCTAATTCTGGGTAGTTCCACCTGTCCTGCCAAACCAATACGGCTCAATATTCAACAGTAATAAATAAACGACAAAAATCACCGGCGATCGAAGCCTACTATACTATTGTCATAGCTGGTACATCACTTTTCGGCCAATATTCTCTCCCCTCCTCTGTGACCAAGTCATGGTACGTCACTTTTCGGCCAATTCCCTCCCTCCCCTCGGCGAGTGATGTAGCTTACGAACAGCCCTGTCGGGTGTCCACTATCAATTAACATTCTACTAGTACGCTCGTGTCCAACGTTTCGGTATTATAAATAATGATTAATATAATGTTGAAAATATTCTAGGACAGGGGCACGTAACGAAAAAAATGCAATATCGTCAAAATATTTTGACATCGAATGATGCTAATTTGTTAAGTCATCGGTCATGACTATCTGCAACATGAGTTTAGTGTCCCTAGTCATTTGCATTGTTGGCTGAAAGTTTTTTTCTCAAAGGTCTGTGGGCATTTGTGTGGATTTAATGACTAGGTGCCTAACTACGCACATACATATCTCTCAAGTAAGCACACTTAGTTACTATCTTTTAGTTACTAGCTTTTACATCCTCACTCCAGAATAGTTACACCGGTACCACATGCCAAAAAAAGAACTCGCATGATTTGGATGGGCGAAGTGTTTTGTATTTGCATGGATTGTAACCTGCCAACCCTCAAGTCTCTATTTTTGGTTCGGTGACAATGTCCCTGTTAACACGCGCCCCGCTGGGGATGGGGCGAAATTCGCCCCCCCCTCCTGGTTTTTCCCAGATAGCTCAAAAACAAAGAGACCCAGAACAACGAAACTTACAGTACCTTATTCCTGATCAATGTTACACATCTGACCGAATTTTTTAATTAAGGTCATGTCAGGTCAAGGAGCTATTCCGGGTCAAGTGACCCGACCTCAAAACAAGGTCATTAGGGCTTACAAATCTGCTCTCTCGGAATTTTGATATTGTTGACCTAAGGTGGGGTCAATTTTTTGGTCACTCCATTATGTCTATGGTGAAAAATAGAACGGGCTCGTTTTCAGTAAATACTGAATAGATCAAGCTGAAAATCCTCAAACCGTCTATTCTTACCAGGATCTTGACCTTAAAGTCGAGTTTTTGAGTATCTGACCTCTCAAAGGTCATATCAGGTCACGGGAGCAGAAAGTGATTGTTTTGCCAATAACTTCTCATTGAATTGAGATAAAGCTCCCATTTTTCTTGCATTGTGCTTATGTTGTCACGGGGAGTCGATTGATATGCAACATGACCATACTAGGTCACTCTGTGACCCTAACCTAGGTCGAGGTCAGGTCATTTCGACTATTTGACCTAGCAAGGTCATATTATACATCATTCGATTTGCCGCGATGAGAGTAATCCAATGGTGCATAAAGATTTGCTCTAGCTTTCCTGGGGAAAGATCTAGAGAGGGAATCGTACACTGCTCTGTTGTAAGCCTATGGAGCCTTCTTTGACCTATGTTAACCTCAATATTGAGCTGACATAAAAAATCTTAACACGCGCATTGATGGGGGGCGGGTACCCGCCCCCCTCGGGTTTTTCGGAGATAGCAGAAAAACGGCGGCGCGTAGCGCCGCCGTACTTGGTATACCTTTTCCTTCATCATTTTTACAACTTCTGTGAAAATTTAAAGGTTAGGTCATCTCAGGTCAGGTCACCAGTACAGGTCAAGTGACCCGACCTAAAAAAAAGTTTAAGATAGCATAAGTCGGAGCAGGGTGAACTTATCCGATTGAGACTCATATCACATAATAGCCCCACCGAGTTCTCTAAAATATGTTCCGGTATTTTTGATATCGATGATCTAAGGTCAGGTACGAGGCATGACCTCTCCATTGGAAATACATGGGAAAAATGGTTTTTACGGAATAACTCAGTAACGGATGGTGATAGAGCATTTATTTAAGCTGCATTAGACTCGCCTGGGCTTTGCGGTTGTAATGATATGCATTTTATATAATTTGACCCTGACCTGACCTCAGGTCAGGTCAAATCCTTGATTTGACCTAGCAAGGTCAAATTATATATCATTCGATTCGGCTTGCTAAGAGGATTCATATAGTTCAAGTCGTTTTGCTCTATCTTTACTTGTTCAGATTTAATGGCCGAAAAACTGAATTTACATGTTATCCCTATGACGGGCATGTTTTGACCTCTCGTGACCTTAAATGTGACCTGACAAAAAAATGGTTCAAATGTTTTCGATGGAGAAGTGGATGGGCAGCCCAACGCCGTTTACCGTTTTTCGCTACCTACCGTGGTTCTCGAGATCTTAGGGGGCGGGTACCCGCCCCCCCCGTCAATGCGAAGGTGGCTCAGACCCCCGTCAATGCGCGTGTTAAAAATCTCTTCGTCTTGTCAAGAGCTTTCGAACACCGCCCGTAATTTTCCTTTAGCTTTCGTGGGGAATGAGATACGGAGGGGGAGGGGGCGAAAAACGCCCACCCCCAGCGGGGCGCGTCATGCAAGGGACCCCAGCGGGACGCGTGTTAACCCTCGCCCAACCGGGGGGCCATCGATGGCCCCCCTAAGGTTTTTCCGGGATAGCAGAAAAACGACGAGGCGCAGCACCGCGGTTGAGGACTCTACCTCTCACTGCATAATTTTCCCATCATCCCTGAAATTTTTTACCCCGGGTCACCCAAGGTCAGCTCACCAGACGAGGTCAACCAAGGTCACCTCACTTCACCTTTAGAGCTCTGTAAGAGCTACATTTCAAAGTCGATCGATTTGAAAGTTCCTACACTTCATGACCCCTCCAGGGCCTACAAGGTGTATATCCGGGATTTTTCGATTTCGTGCCCTGAGGTCAGGTCACGAGGCGACCTCTCCCATTGGAAAAGCATGGGAAAAAGCTATTTCATGATATAAAAGCCACAAAAATGATTGCAAATACTCAGACTGCTCAGAACAACGTTTTTGGACACCCTTTCACGGATCCCAGGGGTCATATTTGCCCTTTGAATTTTCCAAGGTCATCCAAGGTCACCAGAGGTCAAAAACAGTATTTTGACAATAACTTTTGACCTAATTAAGCTAGAGCGGTGAAACAAACACCATCGTGTTTGTCTTGTCACTGGCTTTCATTTGATATACAGCAAGGTCACTTTTTGACCTTTCGTGACCTCAGGTCATATTAGGTCACGAGGTGACCTCTGGAGGTCAAACCACTGGCGGGAGGTCTTTACGTTCCACATAGCGGAAAAATTACTGACAATTTGCTATCAAATGTACTTTACCAGGCCTCAATAGCTCTAATGACATAAGAGTTATGCCCAGTTTGCTTAATCATTGCATATTTGAGTGAAAATAGCCGATCTTGACCTAATTTGACCTCTGGAGGTCAAACCATTGACCTGAGCACTAAAACATGCGAA
The DNA here is from genome assembly GCA_034440635.1 of Lepas anatifera. Lineage (NCBI taxonomy): Eukaryota > Metazoa > Arthropoda > Thecostraca > Lepadidae > Lepas > Lepas anatifera. The sequence continues at coordinate 51,231 of JAOTON010001566.1, read as the reverse complement.
GTAATTTCTTACTGAATTCACGCGAGCTTTCTATTGCACTTTGCAGATTTGCGCTAACGCCCATATTTTCGGAGTTAGAGGGGGAGCCATCGATGCCCCCCCCGGTGGGGCGAAGGTGGCGCCGGACCCCCGGTGGGGCGCGGGTTAAGTGCAGTGTGCATTAAAAGCCACGACTCATAAATTGGAGCTATGGCAACAGATGCAGCTCCTGCACGTCATGTTTCTAGACGTAGAGGCACGGCATCCTGTTGAGCCTTTCATGATGTTTGCTTTCTTTGCTAAGGCGCGGCTTATGGAACGTTTTATTTTTTGCCATGCAGTACCAGCAGAATTTTGGAAATCGATGAGATATGAATATATGCAGGCCATAAAGGAAGCCAGGGATGTGACGAAGCCAGGAATTACAGGTCGTTACTTCACTTTATTTCTGAATAACAATACTCTCCGCCCAAAAACATGTCCAAATCAACGTCTAACTGATCAGAATCCCATACTGTGTGCGCTCCAAGGACCAGTGCTCAAATGATGCTTCATGACACGTCACCGGTATTTTAGACCAGTTCAACCATTTCTTCTAAAAAATACACTTATATATCAACAGAAAACTTTTGCATCTGCTCTAGCCACAAGACAATGATGTGTGGATCAAATGTGGAAAACTAAACATAATTGAAACGAAGGCATTGCAGATACCATGGCACCATTATTAACACGCGGATTGACGGTGGGCGGGTATCCGCCCTCTCTGGTTTTTCGGAGATAGCATAAAAACGACGGCGCGTAGCGCCGCCGCACTTGGCGTACCTTTTCTCTCATCATTTCTACAACTTTTTTGCAAAATTTTAAGGTTAGGTCATCTCAGGTCAGGTCACCAGTACAGGTCAAGTGACCTGACCTCAAAAAAGTTTAAGATAGCATAAGTCGGAACTGGGTGAACTTATCCCATTGAAACTCATATCACATAAGGGGCTTACCGAGTTCTCTAAAATAGGTTCCGGTATTTTTATGTCGATGACCTAAGGACAGGTACGAGGCATGACCTCTCCATTGGAAATAAATGGGAAAATGGTTTTAACTGAATAACTTAGTAACAGGTAGTGATAGAGCGTTTATTTTAACTGCATTAGATTCGCCTTGGCTTTGCAGTTCTAATGATATGCATTTTATCTAATGTGACATTGACCTGACCTCAGGTCAGGTCAAATCCTTGATTTGACCTAGCAAGGTCATATTATATATCATTCGATTAGTCTTTCTGCGAGGATTCATACAGTTTAAGTTATTTTGCTCTAACTTTACTTGCTCAGATGTACTGACCGAAAAACCTTCATTTACCTACATGTTATCCCTATGACGGCATGTTTTGACCTCTAGTGACCTTAAATGTGACCTGAAAAAGGTTCAAATATTTACGATAGAGAAGTAGATGGGCTACATAACGCCGTTGACTGTTTTTCGCTACCTAGCGTGGTTCTCGAGAGCTTAGGGGGGGCGGGTACCCGCCACCCCCTGTCAAAGCGAAGGTGGCTCAGACCCCCGTCAATGCGCGTGTTAAAGGCGTTCAGAAAATAATGTGAGCGCAAACTTATGAGCCCCCGCTTTCACAAACATGAACACGAGACCCGTTGGTGGATCTGGCGGATCTAGGATATCCGATGGGGGAGGGCACACGGTCGTGGAGGTACCATTAGGACCAGGAAGCGTCACTTTTGGGCGGCAAAACCTATCAGCAGGGGTGTGGATTTCTATCTGTTGGGGGTGCCACAGCAGCCCCAATGACGAACTGGGCACCCACAAAGATTTGGAAATCCCAACCAAAATGTGCCGCAAAGACCTTTTAGGAGGGCGCCGTGGCCATTTCAGTGCGCGCCGAGGATGTGTTGGGAGGTAAAGTGCCCCCACTTGCCCTCTCCCTGGATTCGCCTCTGAAGAGACTGCAGAGCAGAGCTGCAAAAAATCTCAAATCTGTCGGGCACTTTCGAAAAAACCTCCAAATCTGTCGGGTGGTTAGGATAGGACTATTAAAATTGTCTAAAACCCATTCAATTGGTAAAATGTTCCTACTCTTTTTCCACATTCTTAATAGAAAATACTAAAATTAGCATAAAAACTTCAAGTTTGGCACCAATGGATATCATTATCCTTATTTTTGTGCTCTGATCCTTATATGTGTGATATCCTTATTTTTCGTGCTCTGAAGCCGCCTATGGAAAATCTAAGTCTATTAATTTTCAAAACTCTAGAACTGAGACTGTTCTTCGGGTTTTCAATTATCAGACACGCTCAGGAAATTAAGGTTATCGGCAGAAACCTATAACAAATTGAATACCGAACCACCAATTCCCATTTTCTGGAGTCACCATTGGTAAAGGAAATTTATTATTGGATGTAATTTGAGATTTGTGGACGTACAGCATACAAATAATGTGTGTCAAAGTCAGCTCGACTGGGTCTTGAATAAGACTCAGTCTTGAATTCAGATGATTTAGGTCACAGGTGGAAATATACAATAACATGAAAAGCAGCCCCCTTTTTCAGTCCTCTGCAGCCGCCATTGACAGAAAATGCTGCACTAGAATGAGAATAAGTGGTATTTTGTTATTATGTTACATAGTCCAGCCCAGAATACTTAAAAAATATAGTTTGCAATGCAGGGGCGCAACTTTATGTTTTCGATTGGGGGGCACCCGGCTCGAAAGGGGGCCCGTACATGATGGGGGGCCCGTACATGATGGGGGGCCCGTATTTTTTAATGAAAATGTGACCGAAAAAACGTATTTTCGACCGTTTGTTGTCGAAAACTGACTGCAAAGGTTAAATAACAATTTTTAGCGCGCTTTTCGTCACTGTTCCTGATTTGCACTATTTAGCCCAAAAAGTAGTCAGAAGACCCAATCTTTTGAACGAGCTGCCAAACTAAGTAAGGATATTGGACAAGTAGGTGTCTACTTTTCGTCTTTGTCGTCCACGTGGGATGCTCTCCTCCGGAGGTACAACGGGATCAGCCCCGGACGACGCAGGAGGGATGGATGCTGGAGGGTCTTTTAGCAAACGGGATCCGGCTGATGGCCTAGCCGAGGAAGGCAATGATCAGGAAAAGAAGGATTGGAATTACAGCCTTACTTTACCGTTTTGCTGGAAACTATACACATTGCACTTTTCCGAGTTAGTTTTAAATTGGGGTTTTAATTTTTGCGGTCGATGAATGAACGTAGCTTGCGAAGTACCAAAAATAGTAGTGATATGAACTACTTTAAGTGGACGCGTATGTTGCAGGAGATTAAATGCAAATGTGATCGGGGTCATTTTATAACAGTTCGCAAAATTAGCAAGACGATTCTAGATTCATAGTTTACCTGAAAAATGTACAAAATTTGGGTAGTTTTGCCAGAGCAGCCCCGCGGTATTGAATGTTCTTTGTTTTACGCTTTTGTGCACCCGACTTATGTTTATACTGTCCAACCATTTTAACATTCACACCTGGAACGAAATTGCATTATCGCGAATAATTTGATACAAATGGAAGGTAGAGATCGAAGTGCGAAATTCCTTTATCAGCGGGGAAATCGAACCTACTGATATTTATGTTACATGATCAAGACACCTTTTTTCTGATCCATTCACCTTGCCAGTTCATGGCATTGTACAACACTGGGTACCGGTCAAGGGGTACTATGAATAGGTGGTACTGCCTATTTCCCTTTATAATCCTCATATAGGATCAGTACAAAAGGAATGGGGGCCTAACATTTTCACGCCCCATCCATTTTCCCCGAATGTTGCATGGGACCGGCCGCACGTTGCCCTGGGAAAACCACAGGGGCCCGCAAGCATGGCAGGGGGCCGGTTTCGGCAACAGGGAGCACGGATACACCACCTGGGGCACGAAACTGCTCACAAATAAGGAACTGCAAATACGCGACTAACACAACAGCTTCAGTCTCTGCACGATATTCTTAGACCACAAGGGGCCCAGACAGACCACATAGGGCCTGAGCACACCAAAGGGGCCGGGCAGACCACAGGAACCCAGAAAACCATAGGACGCCGGTAAACCCAAAAGGGGCCCGAGCAGACCACACACAGCCAGCAATTTGGCTGGACTCTGCCCGATATATGCTGGGCTTTGACTGGGCAGAGCCCGCGTACATGGGGCTCAGCCCAGGTCCGGCTCCGCTCCGTCTGGGCAGAGCCCATGGTCAAGCAAGACCGGGCTCTACCGCTCGGGCAAGTTGTCATCCCCCGACCTAATGTCGGGCTCAGCCCGAGTCTATGTGACTCAGCTATGAGTCTTAGGGCTCGGGCAGAGCCCGACCTAGCCCGCTCTGGGCCCGGTCGAAATTGCTGGCTGGGCAGCGGGCCCGGGCAGACCACACGGGGCCTGGACAGATGAAAGGACCCGGGCAGACCACAGGGACCCGAGCTGAACACAGGGGCCGGGCTAACCACAGAGGGGCCCCAGTCTGGAAAGTATGGCAGCAGACCTGACGAGTCCGCACCAGCCTTGTAGATTTTTCGCACTACCAGCAGCCTAAAATTCACACCAAGCATTGGTGAGAAATTTCACTGACCCGGAAATTTCGATGTTTTTACCAGTTTCTCCCTTCTCAGATCTCTGTGGGTGTTTGATTTGAGCTCCCTCGCACCATACAGCAAAAGTGGGCACTTGTTTGCTCCAAAGTTCGAACCACCTGAAGGGTGTCCGCACCACGAGATCTCGCCAAAATTGCCATACTCTGCAGACTGGGAGGGGCCCGGGCAAACCACAGAGGGCCCGCGCAGACAAAAGGGGCCCTGAACGGACAAAAGGGGGTCCGCAGAGGCCACACAGAGGCCCGGACAGGCTTAAAGGGTTCCGGGAAAACCACAGGAGGCCCGGGCAGACCACAAGGGGCTCGATCAGAACAAAATGGGCACTAGCAGACAAGGGGTCCGTGCAGACCAAATGGTACACGGCCAGTCTGCAAAGTATGGCAGCAGGCCAGACGAGTCGCACCAGCCATCCAAAATTATCGCACCACCAGCCTAAAAATTCTCACCAATGTGCCAGATACTAGGGAGAAAAACGCACACATTCCTACCCACACGATGCAATACTACCTCTCTTATTAGTTCGTTAAGGACTTTTTATAAAGCACCCTCCTGTGTCTTCCTAACTATTCAGTCATTATTTTTTTTTAGTTTTCAGTGTCAACTTCCTCGCACCAGTCTTGTAAATTCGCACCAGGCTGATAAAATTCGCGCCACTCGCTCCTGTCTCCAAGGGCACTCGCACCGACGAGATCTCGTCGAAAATGCCATACTTTGCACACTGGGGCCCGGGCGGACCACAGGGGACCGGACAGGCCACAGGGGGCCCGATCAGACCAATAGGGGCCCGGGATACCACAGGGGGCCGCATGGCAAGCATGGCAGAGGCTGGTTGCAGTTACACGAACCGCATCCATGGCAGGCCCGTCTGCATCCACAGGGTATTAACTACTAGGAGTAGGGACCCGGCTGCAGCCACCAGGGGGCGGGGCGAATGGGGTGGCCACCAGGGGGGCGAATGGGGCAGCCACCCCTTAAACCCAAGAGCCTCTGAGGACGAAATGCCGCCCCCAAACCCTCCCCTCCCCCAGGATGCGACGATTGGTCGCCCTTTGGGTGAAAAGTGCGCTCTTCGGGTGGCTAAGTGCCGCCCTGTCCCCTGAGGCTGTGCCCCTCCCCTCCCCTTACCCAAATTCTAGATACGTCACTGGCGGCCATAGGGGGCAAAAGATTCTCCAAGTCTTGGTATTTAGCCATCAGGGGAGCCGGACAGGGGATCATCACTCATTAGGGATTCAGCCCGACAGGAGCTAATAGCAAACAATCACTTCACTTGCCATTCAACACTGCGCATCGGAGTACGATTTGGATTGACACGAAAAGCCCAAACGTAAAATCCAAATCAGAGCCTAACGAAACTTTTCCAGAGTAGACAAAAGCCGATTGAATTATAAGCATGCCAATTTTACTGTTCAAGGCAAACTTTGTGCAAATAATTCGCCTCGGCGAATGCGACAAGAGAGCCAGGAGCATGCCTTAGCTTCCTTCGCGCTGCGCTGACAAGCCCGGGAAATTAAGAGGCTACCATTCGCCGGCGGACGCACATTATTTAACCCAGATTTGACGACAAGATTTGATACACTTTTTTGACAGACAAATTTAAGAGACTTAAATTTGTCTGTATTTAAAATTCCACTAGAACAAACAAAAATGGAAAACTTCATGCACATTTCTGACAAAATGCGTAGAAATATATCAATGAAGAAAAGTAGTGCCGGCGGAGAGATGCAAAAATAACAAACATGTCAATTTATTAAACCAGTACTTATCGGAACGGGCCCGGCTGCGCACGGTGGGGGGTGGTAAACTACAGGGGGTCGTAAGCAAGGCAAGGAGCCCGGCTATAGTCAGAGGAGGTCTGGGTCAAGATACCTTTACTTTTGGGTCTGGGTAGCCCAGAGGAGCCTGAAATTATAGCACGGGTTCCCGGATACAGCGAAGTGGGAGGAGTGGAATCAGGGGCAGATTCAGGCCGATGGTGGGGGAGGGGGCAACGGGGCCCCAAATCGTGAAAAAACACATGGTTTTTGTTTGAAGAAATTCCGTAAAAATTGGTAAAATCGGGGGATTTGGGGAGGGCATCAAATCCCCAATTTTACCTTTACCCCCCCCTGGATCCGCTAGTGCTGTGGTTCCTTGCAGACCACAGGGACACGGACAAACCATAGGAGCCCGGGCAAATTGCAAGGGGCCGGGCAGACCGCAGGGGGCTGGGTAGACCACAGGGGCCCGAGCAGACCACAGAGGGCCCGGGCAGACTAAAAGGAGCCCAGACCGCCCACAAGGGGCGCGGGCAGACCACAGGGGCCCGGGCGGACCACACAGGACCCAGGCACACTACAAAAAAGCCCTTACCACCTACAAAGGCCCCGGGCAAACTAAAAGGGGCCAAGGAAGAATACAAGGAGCCCGGTTGCAGTCACAGAGGAACCAAAAATGTCCCAAGACTGCCAGAAATAGGGCCCCGGATGCAGTCAAAATGGGCCTGAGAATATCGTTAGGGGCCCGTTTGCGGACACAGCGATTATGGGTGGCCCTAAAGGGGACCGCACCCAAGCAAGCATGCCAGGGAGCCCGACCGCAGCCACAGCAAGCCCAGATAGACCACGGGGCCACGCACTCATGGCAAGGGCCCGTCCGTGGCATTAGAGGACCCGCGCCTCCTGGACCACAGGGAGCCCGGTTGCAGTCACAGGTCCCGGTTGCAGTCACAGGGGGCCCGGGTGGATCACAGGCGCCCGGTTGCGGTGACAGGGGCTCGGGCGGATCACAGAGGGCTCAGTTGCAGTCACAGGAGCCCGGGTGGATAACAGGGGGCCGGGTGGATTCCAGAGGCCCGGTTGCAGTCACAGGTGGCCCGGTTGGACCACAGGGAATCCGTTTGCAGTCACAGGGGGCCTGGGTGGATCTCAGGGGGCCCGGTTGCAGTCAAAGAGGGCCCATGTGGATCACATGGGGCCCAGGATGGATCACAGGGGGCCCCAGGTGGATTACAGGGGGCCCGATTGCAGTCACAGGGGGCCCCGGGTGGATCATAGTGGGCCCGGGTGGATCACAAAGGGCCCGGTTGCAGTCATAGGGGCCCGGTTGCAGTCACATAGTGCATGGTTGCAGTCACAGGGGCCCCGAGTGGATCACAGATGGCCCGGTTGCAGTCTCAGGGGCTCGGGTGTATCACAGAGGGCCCGGTTGCAGTCACAGGGGGCCGGGTGGATTACAGGGGGCCCAGGTTGCAGTCACAGGGGGCCGGATGGCTCACAGAGGGCCCGTTTGCAGTCACAGGGGACCCAGGTGGATCACAGATGGCCCGGGTGGATCTTAACTGACCTGGTTGTAATCCCAGGGGGTCCGGTTGCAGTCACAGAGGGCCCGGGTGGATCACAGGGGGCCCGGTCGCAGTCACAGGGGGCCTCAGTGAATCATAGGGGGCCCGGTTGCAGTCACAGGGGCCTCGGGTGGATCACAGATGGCCCAGTTACAGTCACAGGGGGCCCGGGTGGATGACAGGGGGCCCGGTTTCAGTCACAGGTGGCCCGGTTTGACCACAGGGAATCCGTTTGCAGTCACAGGGGCCCGGGTGGATCTCAGGGGGCCCGGTTGCACTCAAAGAGGGCCCGTGTGGATCACAGGGGGCCCAGAATGGATCACATGGGGCCCCGGGTGGATCACAGGGGGCCCCAGGTGGATTACAGGGGGCCCGGGTGGATCAAAGTGGGCCCGGTTGCAGTCACAGAGTGCCTGGTTGCAGTCACAGGGGCCCCGGGTGGATCACAGATGGCCCGGTTGCAGTCACAGGGGGCCCGGGCGTATCACAGGGGGCCCTGGCGTATCACAGGGGGCCCGGTTGCTGTCACAGGGGGTCCGTTTGGATCATAGGGGGCCCGGTCGTAATTACAGGGGGCCCGGGTGGATCACATGGGGCCCGGTTTCAGTCACAGGGGGACTGGGTGGATCATAGGGGGCCCCGGTTGCAGTCACAGGGGCCCCGGGTGGATCACAGATAGCCCAATTGCAGTCACAGGGGGCCCGGGTGGATAACAGGGGGCCCGGTTTCAGTCCCAGGGGGCCCGGGTGGATCATAGATGGCCCGGTTGCAGTCACAGGGGGATGGAGTCACAGGGGCCCGGGTGAATCATAGGGGGCCCGATTGTAATTACAGGGGCCCGGGTTGATCACAGATGGCCCGATCCCAGTCACAGGGGGCCCGGGTGGATGATAGGGGCCCGGCTGTAATCACAGGGAAACCGGGTGGATTACATGGGGCTCGGTTGCAGTCACAGATGGGCCAGGTGGATCACAGAGGGCCCGGTTGCAGTCACAGGGGCCCAGGTTGGATCACAGATGGCCCGGTTGCAGTCACAGGGGGCCCGGTTGGAGTCACAGGGGCCCCAGGTGGATTACAGGGGACCCGGTTGCAGTCACAGAGTGCCTGGTTGCACTCACAGGGGCCCCGGGTGGATCACAGATGGCCCGGTTGCAGTCACAGGGGGCCCGGGTGGAGTCACAGGGGGCCCGGGTGGATCATAGGGGGCCCGGTTGTAATTACAGGGGGCCCGGTGGATCAAATGGGGCCCGGTTGTAGTCACAGGGGGCCCGGTGGATTACAGGGGCCCGGTTTCAGTCACAGGGGGCCCTGGTGGATCATAGTTGGCACACTTGCAGTCACAGGGGGCCCGGTTGGAGTCACAGGGGCCCGGGTGGATCATATGGGGCCCGGTTATAATTACGGGGGGCCAGGGTGGATCACAGAGGGTCCGGTTGCAGTCGCAGGGGCCCGGGTGGATCATAGATGGCACGCTTGCAGTCGCAGAGGGCCCGGTTGCAGTCACAGGGGCCCCGGGTGGATCACAGTTGGCTCTGTCCTAGTCACAGGGGGCCTGGGTGTATCACAGGGGCCCGGGTGGATGATAGGGGGCCCGGTTGTAATCACAGGGGGCCTGGGTGTATCACAGGGGTCGGGGTGGATGATAGGGGCCCGGTTGTAATCACAGGGAGCCCGGGTTGATTACAGGGGCCCGGTTGCAGTCACAGGTGGGCCGGGTGGATCACAGATGGCCCGGTTGTAGTCACAGGGAGCTCGGGTGGATGACAGGGGGCCCGGTTGCAGTCACAGGGGCCCGGGTGGATCACAGGGGGCCCGGCTGGATCCAGGGCCCGGTTTGCAGTCACAGGGGTGCGGGTGGATCAAAGAGGGGCCCGGTTGCAGTCACAGGGGGCCGGATAGATTACAGGGGGCCCGGCTGCAGTCACAGGGGGCCCGGGTGGATTACAGGGGGCCCGGTTGCATTCCACAGTGGCCGGTGGATCACAGAGGCCCGGTTGGATGACAGGAGGCCCGAGACTGCCGGAATTAGGGACCCGGCTGCAGTCAAAGTGGGCCTGAAAAATATCGTTAGGGGCCCGGTTGCGGACACCGAGGTTAAGGGTGGCCCACAGGGCACCCGCAAGCATGCCAGGGAGCCTGGCCTCAGCCAAAGCTAGCCCAAGTAGACCACTGGGGCCCGGAATCGTGGCAGGGGCCCGGCTCTGTCCGCAGGGGCCCGCAACTTGGGATTGGGGGGCTCGTCGGGTCATTGGGGGGCTTCTCCGAGCATTGGGGGCTCGAGCCCCCCAAATATATGGAAACTTGCGCCCCTGTTTCACTCCAAGCCTTTTCTACCACAAATGCCGACGGGTGGGTCGACTGCAAGTGGGTCTACTCACACTTTTCTTGCACTCAGGCATATGTGGCATCCACCGTGCTGGTGTATGATGAAAAACGACATCAACAATTTTGTGCATAACCGAATTAATTACGATTGGCGGCACAGTACGTCACGCTATCGACCTCCTACTGGAAACACAACTGCTTAAAATTATAGATAAATTTTAAGAACAACATTTCTTCCTGGTCCCGCCACTAATATAATATAATATTAAGCGTGACGACACAACTTCAATTCGCGTCGCCCAGTCATGCCATTAACCTGCGTAATTTTTGAAAGCAAAATCGGAAAATTCATTAATGCTCCCCTCCTGGCTCTGCCACTATTGCAGCGTAATGAGCATCGCAACCAACGCCAACTACCATGCACGGCACTAAGCCAATCGCCCTACGACGGCACTGTTGCACTCCCAATTAAAGCACGCTTCCTGACTACGCAAGAAAAAAGCGAGCTAAGAAAACTTAATTAGATCCCCCTTACTGCATCCGCCCCTGCTGCAACATAATGTTCATCGCATCCAACGCAATTCCTGTGCAGGACGGCCGTGCCGCCGCCGCCGACACTCTTGCTTGTCCTCCGCCAGTCGTCGCCACCGGCCGGGTGTCAGCGACAATCTGGTCAGAGGCTGTACGTCGGCAGTTCTGGTGCACATTATTTCAGCCAACATAGACTCCAATGGTTAGCCAGAATTGCCGACTGGGGTACCACGTTTGCCGACAAATCAGCTGATAGTCGGCAAAAGCGGTACGAAAAGCTCCAGGGCAATATACATATCAATCGACTCAAGTCAAGTTATTGACACATCAAATCAAGTTATTGAGCCAAGTCTGAAATCCTGCTGGAGTAGCCCCAGATGACCTCTCAGACGTCACAGGTCAAAACTTGAAATATGAACCTATAAAGATGCCTAGGTTACTACGATTTGGGGAATACAAAGGTATTCCAGGCAGTATCTACAGAAATAGAGTGATTTTTCAGTCAATTTCCGTTTTCCCAACGCACTTCCAATGAAGAGGTCATGATCAGTACCTGACCCTAGGTCATCGATATGAAAAGTCCCGGAATGTTTTTTAGTACACGGTGGGCTTATTACATGTTGTACGTTTGAATTTGATATTCACTTTTTTCTTTTTATGCCACCTTATACATTTTTAGAGGTAAGACCACTTGGCCTGCACTGGTGACGTGACCTGATATGAGGGGCATTCCACGACAAATTGACAAATCGATGGGTTGAAATAACACCGTCATATCTCAGATTTTCATGAAAATTTGGGGGTAGGGTTCTCAGTGACGCTGAAAACGACTGTGGTATTTTTAGTTTCGTCCGGATAATTGTTTCGGAGTTATAGCCTCGGGCAATCCAGCATCGGATGCGTACATTGGACTTTTCGCTTGAGCTTTTAGCCATTTAAATTAAAGGTGTTCCTTCAAGAGGTTACATGAAAATAATAACAAAGAGTCTGAACAATACAAATATTTAAGTTTGATTAAATTAATTGGCACGAATATGTATAAAATCTAATTCCAAACTTTTGCAAAGATAAGCATACATATTTTTATATTTTTATTGACTTCAAAACAACTTCATGTGAAAGAACATTGCTTAAAACTGCATATGACGCCAATAAAAATGGAGACTACAGAGCAAAATCAGTAACGAGCACCGCAGACCAAGCCCAACACCGTCACCGGCCACTCAGCCTGCAGTCGGCACGCTGCATAGACGCATCCGATTTGAAGTGGGGTAACGGGGAGGGGAGAATTCTGTGGCATTGCGAATGAACTAGGTGTGGTGTGGAGGCTACTATTGCTTACATTAAAATTTGGCCGTTCTGAAAAAAACTAAACGTATTACCGGAACATTCGGAACAATTCCGACACTGGTGCATTTGCTGGAAAATGTAGTGGGAGGATTATGCGTCAGAAGCCGATTATTACTGTTATCTTAGTAGTTTTAAATAGTTTTCTTTTTTACCCATACCCTAAAAAAGTTGCATGTATCCCAGTTCAATTTATATTAGAAAGCACACATCACAAACAAACAAAAGTCACATAGCGTCGACGCCGACAACTGCTTTTCGAACATATAAGATTAAGACATGCTGCTTTATCCGGATCGGAAGAACGACTCTATCACATGGTGCCATTGAACTTCACAGATTCAATTCGAAACTTGAAGCTTCTGTCCCCATCATTCGAGAGCTCATGGACAATAACAGTCTCCGAATTAACCGGTACGCAATTGTGAATCTTCAATGTTCCTTTTCTCTCGACTGCCTTATTGAAGCGTTTTCTGAGCTCAGTAGCTAATTTGAGTACTTTTTGTTGAAGCATTTTGGGTAGAGATCGAGGCAAGCAATGGAACACTGCTTTCCGTGTCCCCTTCTAAGCATGTTTGCTGAGATCGTAAGGGGATGGGTAACTCTCCTGCCAGTAAAGGTGGCCCGGGGCTTCATACCAGCGGGTGTTAAAAAGTACACTGGAGCGGAGCCTCGGAGGCCCCACCTACTTTTTTCTAGGTGGCCGGAGAACCCGTCGTGGCCCAAAAACCCTATTTCGCTAATTTCAAGAGTATTCAACGGCACATTGATTGGTCAAATAACCTTGAAAATCGGCCCTTAATTTTGTAATTATAGGCTTTCAAAGTTAAACCCTTTATTTTGAAATCGCTGCAATCGCGCGGTTGCACCAATTCGCGTACATCAAAGACCAACTGGCAACGTTATAGTGCCATATAAAACGAGATTATATGTCAATTTGACCCCCATGAAGGTCAAGGTGACATTTCAAGGCCATACCAGCATTCTCAAAGTCATTGGTCCGGTGCTTCCGGTCGCATGGCGTTACCCAGTATGACGTATATTATGCTACAACGTCATAGTTAAGCTAAATCAATGTAAAGGTCAAAGTCACAGGTCAAATTAGAATGTCATGGGTAAAGGTCAATGCTCATTTCCCGTCCAACGGTTGCTATTGTGCTAGTCATTGTGTAAATAAGGGTAATAAGTCATATTGTGACGTCATTGGTCAATGACCTTGAATGACCTTAACCCCAAAAATTAGGTTTACAGTTCTTGGGACGTTCTCACTATGACCTTGCTCTGTTTTTAGTGCATTCTGGACTTCTTTGAGCTTAATCGCGGCATTTCTGGATGAATACCCAGCACGGCTAATACTTGACTTTTATGACCTCGTTCGAACTTGACGATATTGACCTAGGCCAATTAAGGTCAGTCATAATATATATTTCAATAGTTCCCACCCAGTCCCCAACCGGAGGTTTTCTAAGCCTCCTAGTTTCCGAGAGCTCAGGGGCCTACCAGTCCCCCCCTCCATTGCCCGAATGGTTGGACGCCTCTCCAGTGCGGGTGTTAAGGAATGGATATTGATTACAATTTATTGTTTTAAATACATCCTTACCCTCATTGCCGACAAATGCGATGAGAGCGCCTTCGAGGATATTCTGGTGAGCACCAAGAATCTGGATTTGTTCCTGCTATTTTTGTTACGTTTATGTATTTATAGAAATGTGACAGTGACCAACTAATTGCTAAACTAGCAATACAAATGATAAACATATAATCTTGTCATAAATACAGTAGAAAACTATAAGCAGTTGCTCATGCGGTTTATTGATTTATTGGTCATAAATGAGCAACATACTTCTGTGAGGCCCCAGTTAAAGCCCATTTCGTTTGCCAATTGTTCGACGTGCAAGTTACAACAAAACATACTTACCTAAGTCGTCAGCATTTTACATTGTGGATTGAGGGAAACTAGTCATTTGGAACTAGGAACAAAATTACAAGAAGGTTCAGAGTGATGTTAAGATAAACACTAGAAATTATACAGGTTTTTCAGCGGTGACATGTCCTACCGTACGCAGGCCATTGTTTCATCTCGGGAGGCGGCTAGCCTGCTTCTCGAGGAGGAAGTGACCCCCTGCCTGGCCACCTACGGCCAGAAGATATCCTCGGGGCCTCCATCGTAGAGGATGGCGCCGACCACCCCCTGTTCCGCCACACCGGCACGGTAAGTTTTGCTGTTGACACGTAAAGATATACTTTTTACCAAGAGAGACAGAGAATACTATAGTTGCAAACTATAATACATATTTTCCACATGAAAAGTCTTAGGAGGCTAGCATGCACGATTGTTGGTTATTTGTTGTGCAACTGAAAGGCGTTGACTGAAAGCAGAAGCATTGTATGATGGCTATCCCTTAAAAAGTATCATAACCAATAACACGAATGGTCCTCTCATATACCGCATGAACCACAGTGAACGTTCCCGGCGGTTTCGTTGAAAAAACTTTTACATGTTCTGCTGATGTCGATGCTTTGTGTTGTGTTTCAGTACGCCCAGTCCTGGGCGGCCAACGTGGCGGGGGCGGAACAGGTGTTGAGAGCCTCCGGCTTAGACAGCCGCCCTGACTGGCGGCATATTGTCACCAGTCAGGCCAAAAAGGAGGCGGTGAGCACTGAGACATAATTTGAACATATACATGTACTGTGCAAAGACAACTATTATATTTAAAAGGAGAACCCACATTGTTCCTCCAGTGCACAGTGAAACCATTGCATACCCTGCCGTCTGAATCTTGAAGACCAGAGTGACGCTCTGTTAATTAAGTATCACCACAGTTCTATATTTGTATTGATTTTGTAATGATATTATGCCAATACGTGTATGTGTGTCTTTTTCAAACATGGAGTTATCAGACAAAGATAGAATTGGTTGCTTAAATTATAATGCAAATATTATATTGCGGCAGGTTTACTTTTCAATTTCAGCTTGTCACAGAAACGGATGGTTCCCCCAGATCTTCAACACCATCGAGGCCGAGCTCCGCTCCAGGCCTGCCAACGGTGAGCGGCTGCTTAAGGCAGTCCGCCACCTGTGCACCTGGATCGCGGACAACAGCTGGCGGCTGCGGAACCAGGCCATCACGGCTCCGTTCCGCCAGCTTTCCTTGGGCCTCACCCGGCTGCGAGATCAGTACGGCCAGGGTGAGTCACTGCTGAAACAAGGGTTCTTTATAAGGCATTATGTGTATGACACTTTTGTCCGGCTCTATAGTATCCAGTTAGCTAAAGACTTCTTTATAAAGCGTTCTGTGCATGACAAGTTGCTCCTGGATTCACCCAAGGGCGATACACGGATTGTGTGCAGAAGGCTGTCACCGCCAAGGCTGAGGAATTTGAAGTTTATAATTCGCAATTGTGTTGCTTGTTACCTAGTGTCCGCTTTGCTTACGTTATCTGAGTTCCTCCATTTCAGCTCACCAAAGGAAATTTATGTTTTTGTACTAAGTAGTCGTGCATTTGTGCGTTTCTCAGCTATCAGCCTGCAGAGGGCACAGCGGGAGGAGGCGAAGAGGGACCCGGCCCTCACCCTCTCGGCTGATGAGCGCCTGCTAATCGAGGCCATCACTCAGCGCTACCTCCATGAAGCGATGGGGATGGCCCCAACTTATCCGCTGGCCCAGCAGTTTAGGGCGTGAGTTTCCCAAGCGTCGGTGGCCGTATAATGCAATAAAATAAAATATCTCGTCATAACCAGTCGATCCTGGTCGTTTATGGAAGGGCGAAGCGTTCAACGTGAACCTGTAACGTGATTATGTGTAAATACAGTAAACTCCCTCTCCTGGTCTCTTCACCATGGAGCCATGGGCGCCGAAGGCGGGGGGACGGGCGGGACGCGTCCCCCCCTGTTGGCCAACCAGGGGGGGACGTCCCCCCCAAAATTTTTGGGTCAATCGTCATTAATGCTGTCAGGTACCGAATATGCCAAAATTCGCCTCCCCCGGTCAGCACCAGCCCGGGTCCGTCCCCCCCCTGCGAAAATTCTGTGGCGGCGCCCCTGGGTGGCGAGCGTGACCTCTCACCTCTGTGCCCCACGGGCATGATACGGCTGCTGGCGCATGCTGGACGCTGATTGGTGGTGGCGCGTTCACCTGCATTGCGAGAAATTCAGTGAGAATTTGTCAACGGAAGTGATAGTGTCTTAAAGTGTGCTTCAGAAAATAGCTGTGGAATGCCATTTTCAGATATTCCTACCCATGCATTGTTCTATATCGACTTGGTTATCAGCGCCACTATCCAAGGCTGCTGCTCGGTACAGGCGAGACGGTGGCAGAGTCGGCACAGGCCAGCCGGCAGCCAAGTTCGATGAAGTCGGGGGCGTCGAGATGGGTTTCTGCTGAGTGAAGAGGAACGGGGCACGGCCCAAGGGTAAGTAAAGGCGGAAGGAGGGGGGAGGGGTGCTTGTGAAATAAAACTGGTAGCCGTCTGCCAAATAAGAGAGTGACAGTGTGACGTCATGCTTGGCGAGATGTAGCCATCTTACCGGTAGCGCTACAGAAAAATGCAAACACGCTGCCGAGAATCGTACTTTATTGAGGCTGTATTAATGCTGTCCGCGAAGGATGTTGGGTTATTAAATATTTTATACGTGAAGGTGTCTATCACAGACTGACCAGAGATCAGGAAAAATATTTTTCCAGAGAGTTCAATATTTACTCGAAACACGGAGGTTTCCGAGAGAGAGAGAGAGAGAGAGAGAGAGAGAGCGAGTGCGAGTGCGAGAAGGAGAGAGAGAGGGGAGGAGGAACAGCGTATACAATGTGTCAATTCTGCAGAAATAGCATGCAGGATCCAGCTATCGCCATGCTGAAGCATGTCTCAAAAGTTTGTGGTGGTTTATTTTTATCATCAAAATATTTCTATCATAATCGTATTTTTGGGCTACAATGATGCACCAACTGCTGAGGTTATCAGGAGCTTCAGAAGGGGAATACGCTATGCTTGAACATTGAAAAGTAACTTGCTTTCATGCACTGGTATTGTCTTCTGCGAACACATTTTCTTTGAGTACCAGATTAAAAAGCGAACGGTACGTTATAACCGCTTTCCATTCAAAGACCAAACCAACGGCAAAGGTTTGGATTCATCTCTCATTTCGAGTTGCTAGAAAAAATATGATTAACCCTCGTCCCGGTGGAGGGTCTTTGACCACTCCCCCCGGGTTTTTAACCCATTAACGCCCAGCGGGTCATTTTTGTCCTCTGACTTTGACAGGCTGCAGAATCGGAACCAGTGAAGTGATCTTCAGGTTTATGATATGGATGTGTGTTTCAGAGCATAGACAAGCTATAAAAATGCATTTGAAACTCCTAGGTCTTTATGGGACGATTTTGGTGGAACTTATTTTGGCGAGG
This sequence comes from Lepas anatifera, assembly GCA_034440635.1. Lineage (NCBI taxonomy): Eukaryota > Metazoa > Arthropoda > Thecostraca > Lepadidae > Lepas > Lepas anatifera. The sequence continues at coordinate 33,714 of JAOTON010001566.1, read as the reverse complement.
TTTTGGTCAACGTGAGATAGCTTTGCAAATTTTATTTCTCGCAATAGCATATGGAAAGCCGAAAAGAGTTTGCATGATTGACATCAATCTAAGACCACAAGGAGTCAGATGGTGAAGAAACAGTAAGATTTTCTTGAACGGCTTTGCCATGAGACATCGTCAAATATGAAGCGGACAAAAATGACCCACTGGGCGTTGCAGACATCTTCGGGCCGATGAAAAGGAGGAAAAGGATGTGTCCAGTCGTCCCGTCTCGTGGGTTAGGTGCATAATGTTACCTATAGGAAATGGAGGTATTGTGGGTCCTGCGAATTCAGGGTTGCCAGTTTATAGACTTTTCATCAAATCTGAGGATTTTTAGTGCAATGTCGATACGTTTGGAAACTTTGGAGTTTACGAAATGCTTGCGAACGTTTTCAGGGTCTGTCTTATTTTTGGAATGATTATCAAATATTTTTAACGAAAACATGCAAGATGGTTGCAGTGTTTTCTGAACGCGTTATCAAAGATAGTTTTCAGGGTTTTGAAAACTTGACGAAATATTAGCATGACTTCATTGTTAAACTAGCAGAGCTTTTTCTTTCCCCTCGATGGATAGTGTGTAGAGAGGGAATTGAGGACTTCATTGGGTGTATGGGGTTAGGGGTCTCTAGCCTCCCCCGCTATTGCCTCGGAACAGCACTCAGTTGTGCACTTACAATAGGCACACTGACATTTCGGTGGGAGGGGGGGCTTGAGCCTTCCTAGCCCACTTGCTCCACCACGGATTGAAAGTCAATGACCAGCTAACAAAATGAGTTTAGAATTATCGCGGCCGCCGCGCTGGTTTGTTGTGACAAGATGGTGCAGTGTAAAACGTCTGGTGCACTCAGGGTCGCAAGTTTCCATATATTTGGGGGGCTCGAGCCCCCCAATGCTCGGAGAAGCCCCCCAATGACCCGACGAGCCCCCCCAATCCCAAGTTGCGGGCCCCTGCGGACAGAGCCGGGCCCCTGCCACGATTCCGGGCCCCAGTGGTCTACTTGGGCTAGCTTTGGCTGAGACCAGGCTCCCTGGCATGCTTGCGGGTGCCCTGTGGGCCATCCTTAACCTCGGTGTCCGCAACCGGGCCCCTAACGATATTTTTCAGGCCCACTTTGACTGCAGCCGGGTCCCTAATTCCGGCCGTCTCGGGCCTCCTGTCATCCAACCGGGCCCCCTGTAATCCACCCGGGCCCCCTGTGACTACAGCCGGGCCCCCTGTGATCTATCCGGCCCCCTGTGACTGCAACCGGGCCCCTCTTCTTTGATCCACCCGCACCCCTGTGACTGCAAACGGGCCCCCTGTGATCCACCCGGGCCCCTGTGACTGCAACCGGGCCCCCTGTCATCCACCCGGGCTCCCTGTGACTACAACCGGGCCATCTGTGATCCACCCGGCCCACCTGTGACTGCAACCGGGCTCCCTGTAATCCACCCGGGCTCCCTGTGATTACAACCGGGCTCCCTATCATCCACCCGGGCCCCTGTGATACACCCGGGCCCCTGGGACTGGGACCGGGCCAACTGTGATCCACCGGGGCCCCTGTGACTGCAACCAGGCTCTCTGCGATCCACCCGGCCCCCTGTGACTGCAACCGGGTCCTCTGTGATCCACCCGGGCTCCCTGTGATTACAACCGGGCCCCCTATCATCCACCCGGACCCCTGTGATACACCCGGGCCCCCTGTGATTACAACCGGGCCCCCTATCATCCACCCGGGCCCCTGTGATACACCCGGGCCCCCTGTGACTGGGACAGAGCCAACTGTGATCCACCAGGGCCCCTGTGACTGCAACCGGGCCCTCTGCGATCCACCCGGTCCCCTGTGACTGCAACCGGGCCCTCTGTGATCCACCCGGGCCCCCTGTAATTATAGCCGGGCCCCATATGATCCACCCGGGCCCCATGTGACTCCAACCGGGTCCACTGTGACTGCAAGCGTGCCATCTATGATCCACCCGGGCCCCCTGTGACTGAAACCGGGGTCCCTGTAATCCACTCGGGCCCCCTGTGACTCTAAACGGGCCCCCTGTGACTGCAACCGGGCCATCTGTGATCCAACCTGGGCCCCTGTGACTGCAACCGGGCCCTCTCTGATCCACCCGGCCCACCTGTGACTGCAACCGAGCCCCCTGTAATCCACCCGGGCTCCCTGTGATTACAACCGGGACCCCTATCATCCACCCGGGCCCCCTGTGACTGGGATCGGGCCATCTGTGATCAACCCGGGCCCCCTGTAATTACAAATGGGGCCCCCTATGATTCACCCGGGCCCCCTGTGACTGCAACCGGGCCATCTATGATCCACCCGGGCCCCCCTGTGACTGAAATCGGGCCCCCTGCCATCCACCCGGGCCCCCTGTGACTGCAACTGGGCTATCTGTGATCCACCCGGGGCCCCTGTGACTGCAACCGGGCCACCTATGATCCACCCAGGCCCCCTGTGACTGCAACCGGGCCCCATGTGGTCCACTCGGGCCCCCTTGTAATTACAACCGGGCCCCTATGATCCAACCGGGCCCCCTGTGACTGCAACCGGGCCCCCTGTGATACACCCGGGCCCCCTTTGACTGCAACCGGGCCATCTGTGATCCACCTGGGGCCCCTGTGACTGCAACCAGGCACTCTGTGACTGCAACTGGGCCCCCTTTGATCCACCCGGGCCCCCTGTGACTGCAATCGGGCCCCTGTAATCCACCTGGGGCCCCCTGTGATCTACCCGGGGCCCCATGTGATCCATTCTGGCCCCCTGTAATCCACTCGGGCCCTCTTTGACTGCAACCGGGCCCCCTGAGATCCACCCGGGCCCCCTGTGACTGCAAACGGATTCCCTGTGGTCCAACCGGGCCACCTGTGACTGAAACCGGGCCCCCTGTCATCCACCCGGGCCCCCTGTGACTGCAACTGCGCCATCTGTGATCCACCGAGGCCCCTGTGACTGCAACCGGGCCCCTATGATTCACTCAGGCCCCCTGTGACTGCGACCGGGCCCTCTGTGATCCCCCGGCCCCCCTGTGACTGCAACTGGACCCCCTGTGATTACAACCAGGCCAGTTAAGATCCACCCGGGCCATCTGTGATCCACCCGGGTCCCCCGTGACTGCAACCGGGCCCTCTGTGAGCCATCCGGCCCCCTGTGACTGCAACCGGGCCCCCTGTAATCCACCCGGCCCCCTGTGACTGCAACCGGGCCCTCTGTGATACACCCGGGACCCTGGGACTGCAACCGGGCCATCTGTGATCCACTCGGGGCCCCTGTGACTGCAACCATGCACTATGTGACTGCAACCGGGCCCCCTGTGACTGCAACCAGGCCCTTTTTCATCCACCCGGGCCCACTATGATCTACCCGGGCCCCCTGTGACTGCAACCGGGCCCCCTTTGATCCACCCGGGCCCCTTTTGATCCACCCGGGCCCCCTGTGTTTGCAATCGGGCCCCCTGTAATCCACCTGGGGCCCCCTGTGATCCACCCGGGCCCCATGTGATCCATCCTGGGCCCCTGTGATCCACACGGGCCCTCTTTGACTGCAACTGGGCCCCCTGAGATCCACCCGAGCCCCCTGTGACTGCAAACGGATTCCCTGTGGTCCAACCGGGCCACCTGTGACTGCAACCGGGCCCCTGGAATTCACCCGGCCCCCTGTTATCCACCCGGGCCCCTGTGACTGCAACCGGGCCCTCTGTGATCCGCCCGAGCCCCTGTCACCGCAACCGGGCGCCTGTGATCCACCCGGGCCCCCTGTGACTGCAACCGGGCTCCCCGTGGTCCAGGAGGCGCGGGTCCTCTAATGCCACGGACGGGCCCTTGCCATGAGTGCGGGGCCTCGTGGTCTATCTGGGCTTGCTGTGGCTGCGGTCGGGCTCCCTGGCATGCTTGCCTGGCATGCTCGCTTGGGTGCAGTCCCCTTTAGGGCCACCCATAATCGCTGTGTCCGCAAACGGGCCCCTAACGATATTCTCAGGCCCATTTTGACTGCATCCGGGGCCCTATTTCTGACAGTCTCGGGACCTTTTTGGTTCCTCTGTGACTGCAACCGGGCTCCTTGTATTCTGCCTTGGCCCCTTTTAGTCTGCCCGGGGCCTTTGTAGGTGGTCTGGGCTTTTTGTAGTGTGCCTGGGTCCTGTGTGGTCCGCCCGGGTCCCTGTGGTCTGCCCGCGCCCCTTGTGGGCGGTCTGGGCTCCTTTTAGTCTGCCTGGGCCCTCTGTGGTCTGCTCGGGCCCCCTATGGTCTACCCAGCCCCCCTGCAGTCTGCCCAGCCCCTTGCAATTTGCCCGGGTCCCTATGGTTTGTCCGTGTCCCTGTGGTCTGCAAGGAACCACAGCACTAGCGGATCCAGGGGGGGTAAAGGTAAAATCGGGGGATTTGATGCCCTCCCCAAATCCCCCCGATTTTACCGATTTTTACGGATTTTCTTTAAACAAAAACCATATGTTTTTCACGATTTGGGGCCCCGTTGCCCCCTCCCCCCACCGTCGGCCTGAATCCGCCCCTGATTCCACTCCTCCCACTTCGCTGTATCCGGGAACCCGTGCTATAATTTCAGGCTCCCTCTGGGCTACCCAGGCCTCCTCTGGCTCTAGCCGGGCTCCTTGCCTTGCTTACGACCCCCCGTAGTTCACCCCCCCCCCACCGTGCGCAGCCGGGCCCCTTCCGATAAGTACTGGTTTAATACATTGACATGTTTGTTATTTTGGCATCTTTCCGCCGGCACTACTTTTCTTCATTGATATATTTCTAGGCATTTTTGTCAGAAATGTGCATGAAGTTTTCCATTTTGTTTGTTCAAGTGGAATTTTAAACACAGACAAATTTAAGCCTCTTAAATTTGTCTGTCAAAAAGTGTATCATATCTTGTCGTCAAATCCGGGTCAAATAATGTGCGTCCACCGGCGAATGGTAGCCTCTTAATTTCCCGGGATTGTCAGCGCAGCGCGAAGGAATCTAAGGCATGCTCCTGGCTCTCTTGTCGCATTCGCCGAGGCGAATGATTTGCACAAAGTTTGCCTTGAACAGTAAAATTGGCATGCGTATGATTCAATCGGCTTGTGTCTACTCTGGAAAAGTTTCGTTAGGCTCTGATTTGGATTTTACGTTTGGGCTTTTCGTGTCAATCCAAATCGTGCTCCGATGCGCAGTGTTGAATGGCAAGTGAAGTGATTGTTTGCTATTAGCTCCTGTCGGGCTAAATCCTCAATGAGTGATGATCCCCTGCCCGGCTCCCCTGATGACTAAATACCAAGACTTGGATAATCTTTTGCCCCCTATGGCCGTCAGTGACGTATCTAGAATTTGAGTAAGGGTAGGGGCAAAGCCTCAGGGGACAGGGTGGCACTTAGCCACCCGAAGGGCGCACTTTTCACCCAAAGGGCGACCAATCGTCGCATCCTGGGGGAGGGGAGGGTTTGGGGGAAGCATTTCGTCCTCAGAGGCTCTTGGGTTTAAGGGGTGGCTGCCCCATTCGCCCCCCCCTGGTGGCCACCCCATTCGCCCCGCCCCCTGGTGGCTGCAGCCGGGTCCCTACTCCCAGTAGTTAGTACCCTGTGGATGCAGACGGGCCTGCCATGGATGCGGTTCGTGTAACTGCAACCAGCCTCTGCCATGCTTGCCATGCGGGCCCCTGTGGTATCCCGGGCCCCTATTGGTCTGACCGGGCCCCCTGTGGCCTGTCCGCGCCCCTGTGGTCTGCCCGGGCCCCAGTGTGCAAAGTATGGCATTTTCGACGAGATCTCGTCGGTGTGAGTGCCCTTGGAGACAGGAGCGAGTGGTGCGAATTTTATCAGCCTGGTGCGAATTTGCAAGACTGGTGCGAGGAAGTTGACACTGAAAACTAAAAAAAATAATGACTGAATAGTTAGGAAGACACGGGAGGGGCCTTATAAAAAGTCCTTAACTAACTAATAAGAGAGGTAGTATTGCATCGTGTGGGTAGGAATGTGTGCGTTTTTCTCCCTGGTATATGGCAGATTGGTGCGATTTTTTTGGGCTGGTGGTGCGATAATTTTGGATGGCTGGTGCGACTCGTCTGGCCTGCTGCCATACTTTGCAGATTGGCTGGGTCCCATTTGGTCTGCACGGACCCCTTGTCTGCTAGTGCCCATTTTGTTCTGATCGAGCCCCTTGTGGTCTGCCCGGGCCTCCTGTAGTTTTCCCGGAACCCTTTTGGTCTGTCCGGGCCTCTGTGTGGCCTCTGCGGACCCCCTTTTGTCCGTTCGGGGCCCATTTTGTCTGCGCGGGCCCTCTGTGGTTTGCCCGGGCCCCTCCCAGTCTGCAAAGTATGGCACTTTTGGCGAGATCTCGTGGTGCGGACACCCTTCAGGTGGTTTGAACTTAGGAGCAAACAAATGCCCACTTTTGCTGTATGGTGCGAGGGAGCTCAAATCAAACAGCCACAGAGGTCTGAGAAGGGAGAAACTGGTAAAAACATCGAACTTTCCAGGTCAGTGAAATTTCTCACCAATGCTTGGTGTGAATTTTAGGCTGCTGGTGGTGCGAAAAATCTACAAGGCTGGTGCGGACTCGTCGGGTCTGCTGCCATACTTTCCAGACTGGGGCCCCTCTGTGGCTAGCCCAGCCCCTGTGTTCTGCTCGGGTCCCTGTGGTCTGCCCGGGTCCTTTCATCTGTCCAGGCCCCGTGTGGTCTGCCCGGGCCCGCTGCCCAGCCAGCAATTCCGACCGGGCCCAGAGCGGGCTGGGCCGGGCTCTGCCCGAGCCCTAAGACTCATAGCTGAGCCACATAGACTCGGGCTGAGCCCGACATTAGGTCGGTGGATGACAACTTGCCCGAGCGGTAGAGCCTGGTCTTGCTTGACCATGGGTTCTGCCCAGGCGCAGCGGGAGCCGAACCTGGTCTGAGCCCATATACGCGGGCTCTGCCCAGTCAAAGCCCAGCATATATCGGGCAGAGTCCAGCCAAATTGCTGGCTGTGTGTGGTCTGCTCGGGCCCCTTTTGGGCTTACCGGCGTCCTATGGTTTCTGGGTTCCTGTGGTCTGCTCGGCCCCTTTGGTGTGCTCAGGCCCTCTGTGGTCTGTCTGAGCCCCTTGTGGTCTAAGAATATCGTGCAGAAACTGAAGCTGTTGTGTTAGTCGCGTATTTGCAGGAGTTCCTTATTTGTGAGCAGTTTCGTGCCCCAGGTAGTGTATCCGTGCTCCCTGTTGCCGAAACCGGCCCCCTGCCATGCTTGCGGGCCCCCTGTGGTTTTCCCGGACAACGTGCGGCCGGTCCCATGCCTCCTAGAACATTCGGGGAAAAATGGATGGGGCGTGAGAAATTTTAGGCCCCCCATTCCTTTTGTACTGATCCTATATGAGGATTGTAAAGGGAAATAGGCAGTACCACCTATTCATAGTACCCCTTGACCGGTACCCAGTGTTGTAAAATGTCATGAACTGGCAAGGTGAATGGATCAGAAAAAGGTGTCTTGATCATGTAACATAAATATCAGTATCCCCGCTGATAAAGGAATTTCGCACTTCGATCTCTACCTTCCATTTGTATCAAATTATTCGCGATAATGCGATTTCGTTCCAGGTGTGAATGTTAAAACGGTTCGACAGTATAAACATAAGTCGGGTGCACAAAAGCGTAAAACAAAGAACATTTAATACCGAGGGGCTGCTCTGGCAAAACTACCCAAACTTTGTTCATTTTTCAGGTAACCTATGAATCTAGAATCGTCTTGCTAATTTTGCAAACTGTTATAAAATGACCCCGATCATATTTGCATTTAATATCTAGCAACGTACGCGTCCACTTAAAGTAGTTCATATCACTACTATTATTGGTACTTTGCAAGCTACGTTCACTTATTGACCGCAAAAAATTAAAACCCCAATTTAAAACTAACTCGGAAAAGTGCAATGTGTATAGTTTCCAGCAAAACGGTAAAGTAAGGCTGTAATTCCAATCCTTCTTTTCCTGATCATTATCTTCCTCGGCCAGCCCACCAGCCGGATCCCGTTTGCTAAAAGACCCTCCAGCATCCATCCCTCCTGCGTCGTCCGGGGCTGATCCCGTTGTACCTCCGGAGGAGAGCATCCGCGTGGACGACGAAGACGGTAAGTAGGCACCTACTTGTCCAATATCCTTACATAGTTTGGCAGCTCGTTCAAAAGATTGGGTCTTCTGACTACTTTTTGGGCTAAATAGTGCAAATCAGGAACAGTGACGAATAGCGCGCTAAAAATTGTTATTTAACCTTTGCAGTCATTTTTCGACAACAAACGGTCGAAAATACGTTTTTTTCGGTCACATTTTCATTAAAAAAATACGGGCCCCCCATCACGTACGGGCCCCCATCATGTACGGGCCCCCTTTCGAGCCGGGTGCCCCCCCAATCGAAAACATAAAGTTGCGCCCCTGGGTGAAAAATGTAGAAACACACGTTGATATTTTGGCAATGAAAAAAACCACTGGACCCTGCCCGGTATATTTCCATTGCAAGAATGTAAAAAACGACTCCAGGCGAGCCTTTTAGTGATTATTTTTATCCTAGAATAGACTGTGAGAGTGTTGCAAGCCTAGCAATCATAAATTAACCAAAAACACCCCTTTAACAGGAATTCCACAAAAACACAGTTGGCAATGAAAAACCCGGACCATTGCCGGGACCCTTGCCGGGTATGTTTACATGCCAAAATGTCAACGGGCGGGTTTCGACGAATGACTGCCTTTTATTGACTAATCCAACACTGGAATGGACAATTGGGTGGTGTAAGCCTTAAACAAGCTCCAACACAAGTTTGGAGAGCAAAATGTGGTTTAAACACGGAGTTGACAATTTGGCAATTTAAAGATGCCACTGGACCCTTGCCCGGTATATTTCCATTGCCAGAATGTAAAATGGATTCCAGGTAAATTAAGGCCTATTAGTGATGTTTAATGCTAGATTGGACATTCAAGCTTGTGATGCGGTAGCAATGCTAGATAAACACGCCTTGAATAAGTATTTCGACAATACACTGAGTTGACAATTTAGCAATGGAAAGATACCACTGGACCTTGCCGGGAATATTTTTATTGCCAGAATGTAAATAGCTGATTGCAGGTGAATGAGAGCCTTTGAGTGATTATTCTCATCCTAAAACTGTTCATTAGGGTGCTGCAAGCCAGCAATCATAAATCACCCAGAAACACCCATTTAACCGGTTTCCCCAGTCACACAACGTAGTCATTTTGCAATGAAAATATACCATTGGACCCTTGTCGGGTATTTATTCATTGCCAGAAGAAAAAACAATGCAGGTGAAATAAGACCTTTAGTGATTATTTTCATACTAGAAGGTACCATTGAGTGTGTTGTGAGCTGTCACCCCTTTATCACCAGGGGTGGGCGCTAAATCTACTTTGGGGACGGTCACCTCGGTCAAAACAGTAAGTCATTGTGGTCAGATGAATATCGGGTGAGCATATGAAGAGATAGAACAAAATTCGTTTGTGAGCCTTTCTAGGAAGGATGCCTCAACTATACAACAAAGTCAACATAAGCCTCATCCATTTCTACATTTTCCATCTCTGTGGCAATAGCAGGCCGAACGACATTTTCACCCCTGGTGTCGGCCGCCCCTCCGCTGGACGCCATTGCTGCCCTGTCGCCACCCCCGTCACCCCCCTTCCGGCACGCCTGGGAGACCACCGCCGGCCGGCAGCCGACTAAAATGCGCCCAACGCTTCGCGCCAGATTTTGAAGCTAATCGACCCTCTGTGACCAAACCCACAAAGGAGGGATGAAGCCCTACAACTGGCGCATCTCCCCCGCACCGAACAAATGTGGCCCACCACTTAGGTTCAGGCACCCAATTTCCAGTGCGAAGTAAACCTAGCCTAATTTGTCCACACTATTTGCAGTATACTGCAAAATTTCAGAGGCTGGCTCCAGGGACAGCTGAGGACAAACAGTATGGAGAACATGTTTATACCCGCTAGACACTGGCCACGCTGATAAGAAAGTCGAAGTATGTCCATTGTATCACATTCGTCGCAGCTGCTGCAAAGCCATTTACTTATCTATCAGCTTTAAGTGGAAGAGCGCTTACCAGCCCGGTCCTAAACGAAGCCGCATAGGACGCTCTGCGGCTGCGGTGCCCTGGGCCATGTAGGCTGATTCGGCGGTGGTGGTGGAGTGGGCCCGGACCTCAGCCGCCACCTCCGCCGAAAAGCCTATCACGCCTCGTCCACGGAGTCATAGGCGTAGGAACCGGGGGCCAGGGCCACTGGCCCCCCACTTTCTGGGATGGGCCCCGCAACGGAGATAAGAATATCAACAACTGTAATATCAAGCAAGATACTCAAACTGTCCCGATAGCTTGCCCCGGAACCCCGTTAAACTTACCTGTGCCCCTAAACTAAGTTGAGGTCCTATGAGTTGATTTTAAGGTCCCCTAAGCTTCGGGCCCCTGAACGGCCTCTATGCCAACGAGCTAATCTGGGCCCTTGAGCTGAACTAGCGCCCCTGAGATGGTTTGGGCACATGAACTGTTCTAGGATGCCTAAACTGAGCTAGGACTGAACCTAAACAGGGCCCCGTGAGTTGGCTAGAACCTATACCACCGACCTGGGGGCCCCTGAGCTGAGCTGGGACCGTAAAGTTAATATTGCCCTTGAGCTAATCTAGATCCCTGTGATGCACAGAAGATCCCAAACTTATCGAGGCCCTGCACAGGAATAGGGCCCTGCTCGAAATTTGGTTATAAGCTTTAATTAAAACCCTAAACTGTTCTGAAGCCCCAAATATGCCGACAAGGGGCCCTGGATGAGCCGGGCCCTTAAGTTTATCTGGTCATCAGAGCTAATATGGGCCTCTGATTGAACTGAGGGCCCCTGAGATGGTCTGGGACCCTAAAGGCTTACAGCCACTGACCGGGCGGCCAGAGCTGAATGGGCCCCTGAGATGTTCTGACAGTGGTGTAGCCAGGGAGGGGGTCTCAGGGTCCGCGGACCCCCTAGGCTGACCTTATGCACTAAAAACACAAAAATTGATTTCGGGGCCCCTGAGCTTGGTCTCGGGGGGCCTCCGAGCTTGGTCTCAGGAGGCCCCCGATAATGGTATCGAGGGCTTCAGAGTACCGAATATGATCTTGGGGACCCCTGTGCTCAGTCTCAGGGGGTCCCGAGAGCCTCAGGGCCCCCGAGCTGGTCTCAGGGCCCTCCGAGCTCGATCTCACGGGCCTTTCGATCTTGGTCTCACGGGCCTTTCGATTTTGGTCTCAGGGGCCCCCGAGCTTGGTCTCAGAGGCCCCGAGCTTGGTGTCTGGGGGCCCTCCGAGCTGGTCTCAGGAGCTCCCGAGCTTAGTCTCAGGGGGCCCTTCGAGTTTGGAATCAGGCCCCCGAGCTGGTCTCAGGGGCCCCCGAGCTTGGTGTCAGGGAACCCTCCGAGCTTGGTCTCAGATAACCCCGAGCTTGGTCTCAGGATCCCGAGTTTGGTCTCAGGGGACCCCGAGCTGGTCTCAGGGAGCTCCCGAGCTTGGTCTCAGGGGGCCCTTCGAGTTTGGTCTCAGGGCCTCCGAGCTTGGTCTCAGGGCCCCCGAGCTTGGTGTCAGGGAGCCCTCCGAGCTTGGTCTCAGATAACCCCGAGCTTGGTCTCAGGGATGCCCCCAAGCTTAGTCTCAGGCCCCCCTCTCCCCGAGCTTAGTGTCAGGGGCCCTCGAGCTTGGTCTCAGGGAGGCATCCGAGGGCATCTGATGCATAAGGCTGACCGTATGCACTGGAAAACACGAGCATTTCTCGGGGGCCCTGATCTTGGTCTCAGGGCCACCGAGCTTGATCTCAGCGCCCCCGAGCTTTGTCTCAGGGGCCCCGAGCTCGGTGTCAGGGGCCCTCTGAGCTCGGTGTCAGGGGCCCTGGGTTGCCCCCTGGGTGCACTTTAAAAGGGGCGAAAGCATGGGAAGTTCTAGAACTTCTGTCTAAAACGTAATTAGCACTGTTGCAGCTTGGTTCTAGTCAAGTGAAACTGCCATGAGTGAGCATCCCGGGGGTTAAAAGGAGGGGTCAAGACCCGCCTGGATTTTTGGTTTCCCACAGACTTTGTCTAGGGCTTGGATTGTATTGCCAGTGTTAAACCATCCAGAACCCCTCCTGGATCGAGAAGAAATATCCAGCCTTGGAGACATAAATATATCGAAAGCATAGTTGTTAGCAATGGCACCGATCAAATGTTTTGCAGAAAAGAAGCAAAATAAGTAATTTTAAATGCGCAAGATAGCGGAGCGGATCAGGTGCATATTATGAGTATGCCATCACAAAATATATTAGTCATGAGGATGAAAAAGATGATGCGCTGACCGGCCTTACAATGACCAGCGGCGTGCCTAGAAATGTGAAGGTTCACATTGATGCAACTATGGAGCACGCTGCTTGTTCCAAAGAAAAATTGGAAAGATCGAAATGGACCCGTTTGGAAATTTGGAGATTAATCAGGCTAATTTACACCGCATAAGGGGAGATAACGGATTGAGTTTTCAAAACTTTTCATCTGTTTGCTGAATATTACGATTATTCGTTGAAAGTTCAGCGAACATCAGTCACCAATTCTGGGAGACGGAGGAAGAAGGGGGTAGAGGCAAAAGAAACGGTTTCCCAAAACCTTTGATATTCACCCTATATTCTTAATATTCTATGCTATAGTATACCACAACATTCTTAAAGTACTGTGATTTACACAATTTCAGTTTATCCCCTGTAAATCATCAGTCTAGGTTAACCACCGTTGTATACTATTTGCAAATATGCGATTGGTGTAGTCTATAATTAAACCTGGAGATAATAGAACTGTCTTAAAATTTTACTATGGCCAATATACAAGAGGAAATAAAAACACCTCATAAAACTGCAGTAAAAGCGATGCGCAACGGGCCGCTGAGTGCGGTGACTGCGCCGCCCGGGAGCCGGCCGCGTCGTGCCAGCCGATGTCCCAAACGCCCAGCGGGTCATTTTTGTCCGCTGTCATATCTCAGAATCTAAAAGTGGTATCGGTTTAAAACTTTCGGAATATCTTATTTGGCATATTCTAAACTTAGGAAAACATTTGTTTCGCCAATCCGAAAGCTGGAAGTAGGTGCGGGCGTTAATGGGTTAAGCGGCACGAAAAAATGGCGGCGTTAAGCGCCACAGTACCTTGTACACCTTATCATTGATCAATTCTGCACATGTTCGCCACATTTTGAGCTTAGGTCATATCAGGTCAGGTTACCAGTGCGGGTCAAATGACCTCACCTTCAAAAAAGTTTAAGATAGCACAAGTAAGAACATGGTAAATATATTCAATTGTCACTCATATCACATAAGGGGCCCAGCGTGCAGTACAAAATATGTTCCGGTACTTTGAAATATCGATGACCTGGGGTAAGATACAGATCATGACCCCTACATTGGAAATCCATGTGTAAACAGAAACTGGGCTGCACTTGTGTAGATACAGCTTAGATATATATATATATATATATATATATATATATATATATATATATATATATATATATATATATATATATATATATATATATATATATATATATATTCTCCAAATCGTAGTATCCTGGGCCACTTTCCAGGTTCATGCTGCAGTTGTTCGCCTGTGACTTCTGGGAGGTCATCTGGGGGTAGTTAAGTAGGTTTCCAGCCTTGGGTCAATAACTTTGCAGGAAATAACGATTAACTTGCGCATTGACGGGGCGGGGCGGGTAGCCGCCCCCCCTCGGGTTTTTCGAGGCAGCATAAAAACGGCGGCACGTAGCGCCGCCGTAATTGGCATACCTTTTTCCTGATAATTTCTACCACTTTTTCAACATTTTAAGGTTAGGTCATCTCAGGTCAGGTCACTAGTACAGGTCAAGTGACCGGACTTAAAGCTTAAGATAGCATAAGTCAGAGCAGGATGAACTTATCTAATCATACCTTATATCACATAATGGCCGCACCGAGTTTTTTTAATTTGTTCCGGTATTTTTGATATTCATGACGTAAGGTCAGGTACGAGCAATGACCTCTTCATTGGAAATACATGGGAAAATGGTTTAAACAGAATAACTTAATAATGGATGGCGATAGAGCCTTGACTGTAACTGCATTATATTTTCGGTGTCCTGCGGTTCTAATGATATACATTTTACTTAATTTGACCTTGACCTGACCTGAGGTCACGTCAAGTCTAATATTTGACCTAACAAGGTCATGTTAGATATAATTAGATTTGGCTTGCTGCGAGGATTCAAAGGGTTTAAATTGTTTTTCTCTTTCTGTACGTGTTAAGATGTGATGACCGAAAACCTTCATTTACATGTTATCCCTATGACGGCATGTATTTACCTCTAGTGGCCTCAAATGTGACTTGACAAAAAATGGTTCAAGTATTTTCGATAGAGAAATAGCTTCGATAGAGTCTGCTCTACCGCAGACTCACGTATGCTTCCCACGTTAAGGGACTAAGGTAGATATGTTTTTAATTGCCTTAACATTGTTAAAATTCAGACTCTTATGACTTACGAATTAGAGGTGAGACTTTCCAGGCCCGGGGGCCCGGGGCAAAAGCCCGGCACAGGCCCGTGGGCTTGGACCGGGCCTGAAGGCCTGATTTAGGCCAATGCCGGGCTGATGACGGGCTTCACCCAGGCTCATTCCGGGCCTCAACTGAACTGGGACTTCAGTCAATTTTCTGTAAGTTTAGTAAGCCTTTTCAGTACAGACCTAGTTTTTTCCACTAAAACAATATCTTATTCATGCACCTGCAGCTTTTGAAAATGCATTTACAATTAATTTTGAGACATTGACTTTAAGACATATATCAGGAATGTAAAAGCATGAAGCTCTGTTTTTATATCTGTTACTCATGCCAGGGTCAAAAGCAAGTTACCTAAACCTGTATCAATATTAATAATCAAATATTGAAAATGCCTACAGTTGCAAACATCCATGCTGTACTGTCATCTTATGAATATCCCAATGACTTCAAAATCTTTAAGTCATATATGGGTGAACAAAATATAAATTGTGATAGCCTATTTGTTACTTCCATATTGTCAGTATACCATTTAAAAGGAAGTCATGGAACCAATTTGTTGCTGACATATTGATACTAACTCCTAGCTAGAACATTCTTTCCAGAAGCTTTCTACTTCAGGTAAAAGAAAATGTCATCTATGGAGCCATTCTCATGTCCTCTGCGAAAAATGGCGAAGTGAATGTCAGGTACAAACTATCTATTGGGAGCCCATAATTGTCAAATTGGCCTGCTAACTCTAGATGCAAGAACAAATGTTGATAAGTTTGACCTTTCCACAGCTTCATCTTGCTCTTTCATTGTCCAAAAGGTGCAAAATTCACTCAGAAAAGGCTAGTATATGGAAGGGAATAGGCACAAAGAAAACATGTTTTTGATCGAAGTAATTTAAAACATAAGTTAGTCAGTTGTGGGGAGATACTGGGGAGAGCAGTCAGCCTTAGAAGGAACCTTTGAAGTTGCACCAAAACATGAATATACTTGACATCATGTGTTGCATTTTCCTTGTGGAGATACTTCCCTGGCCTCTATGAAATACAACTTCTTTTATAAGCTTTGAACATAACAGCACTTCCCTCCCAAGATACCTTTACTTTACACTTCCCTCCCACCACACTAAAAACGTACAGAAACACAGAACACAATAACAGAATATCCAAATTATGATGGACTTCAGATACGCCAAATTCCGCGGGCTTGAGAGCAGCTTGAAAAACTTTGCAAAGCCAGAAAAGTGTCATATATGAAACAACTGCGCAAAACGTGGCCGATTCTCAGGAACATGACTTCTCAGGAACAAAACAAATGAACCACACACTTTTGCTTATTTTTAAATCTGTGAAATTCTTAAAATATATTTTCAAGAGTATTGAAATAGTTACACTTAAATAAACTTACTATTCTGGTAAATTTTATTGAAAAATATTTTTATAAATGATTGTTCTAATGTAGACAAGCACGGCGCTTCAGATACCTTCTAAGCGCAAACCCCTAAAATTCAACAAAACAAACAGAAATAGTGTTCAAGCCCGCATGGCGATGGTAATAATGTGGATGGGATCGAGTTGTGTTTTTTTTGTGTCAGATTTACTTTTTGGTGGAGATTGGTGCAATCTTTTTATACCATGTTTGGTGCGAACTTGTGGAAAACAGGTGGATTTTATCAAGATAGGCTGACGGACTTTGTTGGCCTGTTGGCTTACCTACTTTGCATATCGGGATGACCCAAGCAGAACAATCTTTTGACTATCTTCCAAGCTGTTTAGTGATTAATTAAAAGAAAACGCTCACATGTATCAATTCAGGGACAATGTGAAGGACTTTTTGGTTCATTCACCGCCATTCTGCCATGATATTCTGAAATGTTATAGCTGAAAACTTGTCACTGCTCTCTCCTCTATTCATAAACATTATTGGAACTGAATTGTGAGGCTCGTGCCAGCATATAATGATTTATAAAGTGCAATCGTGGAGGAAATGTCTAATATGAGTGGACTTATTTCATCCAGATTCTTATAGCTGCCATGTGCATGCCTCTATCTAGAATGCCCATTGTTTTATGAGGTGATGCTAGTCATTACCTGAAGTAAGTTTGCATCATAGGCAAGCCATGTTTCATACTGTGTGTTTTTTCAGTATCATTTTCTGCTCAATTATTATGATAGCTGAGGCTACTGATTCTGCATGCACCTTTTTGATATGGTTTTGGGTGAAACCAAAACTTTTTCCAGGATAAATTGGCTTAAAACATGTATTTGAGACAGCTTTAAAGTAAATAAATGCTTTATATAGTCGTTTATGGCGTTTCCATGATACCGGGCCTTCCCGGGCTTGATAAGCCATTTCTTCCACAAACCGGGCTTGTGACGGGCTTCTAAAATCAGCAGCAGGCCGGGCCCGGACCCGGTCTGCTGCTGATTTTAGAAGATTATTTTGCCCAGAAAATTATTTTGCTCTGTACTCCCGCGGAAAGAACAGGAGCACGTTGAAATTTTTGTGCAGCCTAGGCACTGACCCTGCTTTTTATATCAGGGTCTCCACCATCTCAGTGGCTGCTAAGTAACCAAAACAGCTACTGCGTACTCATATCTCCTGCGTACTCTTACCCGCCCTTACCCTACACAACCAGGATTTTCATTTGGGGTTGGCCTGCTGACAGAGAGGGGGCAGCAGACTGATGAAGGGACGGCAGACTAGTTGCGGGCGGCCCCTTCACTGACGGATCCAGGAGACGTTTTGGGGGAGGGGCGGTCCGTCCGGAACAGTCGATAAGCAAAAAATGTTGCACGGTCAAAACGGTGACTGGTGGCCTTAAACTGGTGAAAAGGGGGTAATTTCTGTCTCTGGTAGTAACTTCTTACCTATTTTTGGCCGTTTTGAGCCTAGTTTCCTTAAAAACAAGTTATCCTCAAATGTTTTGAGTTGAGCCTTGCTCACCTACTTTTCAACTAGGTCTGTCTATGTCAGTAGGTTCTTAGAGGGAAGCGCACACCCAGGATTGATGTTCAGGAGAGGGGGTGGCGGTGGATGAAGATTGCAGCAAGCTGATGAAGGGGGCGGCATGTTTTAATTCGGGGGGGATGGAGTCTAGGGGCTTGGGTGCTTTTAGCGAGTTTGCTAAATGATGTCCAACGCATGTGAAAGAGTGAAACCATTTAAAAGTTAACTTCGCCATGGGGGAGAAATTTGCCCCCTGAAAATAGTTTTGCAATGTAAATTAACGCCTAGTTGCTATCCAGAGGGTTCCTCTGCTCTCCAGGGGATATGTTTGCCATCCAGGAAGCGTGTCTGCTATCCAGGGGGCGCCCATGCTGTCTGAATGTGCCTGTACTTCTAGGGCAGCGCTTTCCGTCAGTGAGTCGAGGCAGAATCAGAGTCAGCCTTTAAGCCGTGAGTCAGAGGTCAGTCGACTCAAGAAAATTTGAGTCATCAACAAGGCTATTGCTAGCAGGTATTTTTACAGCTTCCGACAAGATCTCAGATCCAGGAAATGTCATATCAGGTCGCCAGTCCAAAGCGAGCGACCTAATCACAATTTTGATAGGTGCAGCAGTAAAATCAACTCAATTCATCGATCCGAGACGATCGGCTCACACAGTAAGGTCACTGAGTACAAACTGCAATAATGATATACCTCTATATCGATGACCAGAGGTTAGCTCAGGACCATGTCCTCTCCTTTGGAAATGCATGGGGAGTTGGCTTAAGTCTGATGCCCACCAGATAGGTTGCACCACCCAAAATTGGCGCCCATTTGCTCCGGATTGTGCCCCCTGTACAAGTTACTTCTCCCTCGACCGGACTAAGACCGGGGGAGCGGGTGAGAGGCAAGTTCTGAGAATTTAGGCTGCATATGAAACACTAACGACGATGCAACTCAATCAACACACGCATGTAGTTTCACGCAAGTAAAGGAGAAAATGCAAACAAAATTAGTGGGGATACATAATTGGGTCACCCCCCATCTGATTTGCGACTAGTGGGCGGGCGCATCCCCCGTTTTCTACGCGCATGCCCGTAAGTGTCCCGTTTGCCGATGACGGGTTTGACCCTCTCGATGTAACTTCGATCTGACCCTTCACAGCCCACTCCGCGGCCTAGAAACGCCACCGATTCATTGGAATCGTTTCTTATTTTTCACCTCTGAAAGTCATATTCTCTGAACTCTCTCTGAATTCCAAAACATTGGTGATCATGTCCAAACAAACACACGTTGTCTTACTCATAAGCGTAGGAACAGAGGACTGCCGGGCCCCTTCCCCACTCTGATTGCAAATCTACGTCGCCGGTGAGAACTAGAATTGTCTGCCTGATTCCGCACTGTAAATGTAAGTACTAAAAAGTTGTTTTCCCCATCATTAACAGGAACCTTACAACTTCTTGCGCTATTGGAAACGTACCTAGATCGGAATATCTTGCAAAACAAACAATTTGCAAGGACAGATCCAGGGAGTGGTATAGCAATCACTTGTCGCCTCCAATCCTTCAGATTTGTTTTTTTCTTTTCTTTTTGGCTAAATTTTGGAATCCGTTGTCGCAGCCGAGAAACCATTTTTCAGACACAAAATCGCAATCCATAAAACTGTTTAATAAATATCCCAATTAGAAAAACAACACTTTGTTCTCCCAATCAACGCCAACAATTTTACTATCAATCATGTTCACCTACAATCATTCAATTAACTTATACTTTAACAATGCTGTCAAAACCACACAAGGTCCAAGTACCTCACTCATATATCCAGCCATGTGCACAAATTTTCTCGTACACTACTTACCCTGCTTCAGTCCAAGAACAGAAACAAATTTCTACCAACGTAATATCTACCTCACACGTGCACTTTATAATTTGCATCCCGACCCCTCCCCACCGGCGCGCCGCTGCCGCGGCGCCAGCGGTGGCCGGCGTGACCTCTCACCTCTGTGCCCCGCGGGCATGATACGGCTGCCGGCGCATGGTGGACGCTGATTGGCGGAGGCGCGTTCACCTGCATTGCAAGAAATTCAGTGGGAATTTGTCAACGGAAGTGATAGTGTCTTAAAGTGTGCTTCAGAAAATAGCTGTGGAATGCCATTTTCAGATATTCCTACTCATGCATTTTTCTCTGTCGACTTGGTTATCCGCGCCACTATCCAAGGCTGCTGTTCGAGACAGGCGAGACGGCGGCGGAGTCGGCACAGGCCAGCCGGCGGCCGAGTTCCTTGAAGTGAGGAGTTTCGAGATGGGTTTCTGCTGAGTGGAATGGAACGGGGCACGGCCCAAAGGTAAGTGAAGGCGGGAGGAGGGGGGGGTGCTTGTGACATAAAACCGTCATGCCAAATAAGAGAGTGACAGTGTGACGCCATGCTTGGCGAGATGTAGCCATCTTATTGGTGGCGCTACAGAAAAATACAAGCACGCTGCCGAGAATCGTACTTTATGTAGGCTGTATTAATACTGTCCGCGAGGGATGTTGGGTTATTAAATATTTCATGCGTGAAGTTGTCTATCACAGACTGACCACAGTTCAGGAAAATATTTTTCCCACAGAGTTCAATATTTACTCGGACACACGGAGGTTTCCCCGAGAGAGAGAGAGAGAGAGAGAGAGAGAGAGCGAGTGCGAGTGCGAGAAGGAGAGAGAGAGGGGGAGGAGGAACAGCGTATACAATGTGTCAATTCTGCAGAAATAGCATGTAGGATCCAGCTATCGCCATGCTGAAGCATGTCTCAAAAGTTTGTGGTGGTTTATTTTTTTATCAAAATATTTCTATTATAATCGTCTTTTTGTGCTACAATGATGCACCAACTGCTGGGGTTATCAGGAGCTTCAGAAGGGGAATACGCTAGGCTTGAACATTGAAAAGTAATTTGCTTTCATGCACTGGTATTGCCTTCTGCTAAACATGTTCTTTGAGGACCAGGTTAAAAAGCGAACGGTACGTTATAATCGCTTTCCATTCAAAGACCAAACCAACGGCAAAGGTTTGGATTCGTCTCTCATTTCGAGTTTCTAGAAAAAATATGATTAACCCTCGTCCCGGTGGAGGGTGTTTGAACACTCCCTCCGCGTTTTTAAGCGGCAGGAAAAAACGGCGGCGTTAAGCGCCACAGTACCTTGTACACGTTATCATTGATCAATTCTGCAAATTTTCGCCACATTTGAGGCTTAGGTCATGTCAGGTCAGGTTACCAGTGCAGGTCAAATGACCTCACCTCCAAAAAAGCTTAAGGTAGCACAAGTAAGAACATGGTAAATATATTCAATTGTAACTCATATCACATAAGGGGCCCAGCGTGCAGTACAAAATATGTTCCGGTACTTTGAAATATCGATGACCTGGGGTAAGATACAGATCATGACCTCTCCATTGGAAATACCTGGGCAAACAGAAACTGTGCTGCACTTGTGTAGATACTGCTGAGATAACTTCATATTCTGCAAATAATAGTATCCGGTGCCACTTTCCAGGTTCATGCTGCAGTTTTTCACCTCTGACCTCTGAGAGGTCATCTGGGGGTAGTTGAGTAGGTTTCCAGCCTTGGGTCAATAACATTGCAGGAAATGACGATTAACACGCGCATCAATAGGGGGCGAGGCGGGTAGCCGCCCCCCCCTCGGTTTTTTTCGAGGCAGCATCATAAAAACGGCGGCACGCAGCGCCGTCGTACTTGTCATACCCTTTTCCTTATCATTTTTTAACTTTTTCAACATTTTAAGGTTAGGTCATCTCAGGTCAGGTCACTAGTAAAGGCCAACTGAACGGACTTAAAAAATTTAAGATAGCATAGGTCAGAGGAGGATGAACTTATCCAATCATAGCTTATAGCACATAATTGCCGCACCGAGTTCTTTAAAATTTGTTCCAGTATTTTTGATCTTGATGACCTATGGTCAGGTACGAGCAATGATCTCTCCATTGGAAATACATGGGGAAATGGTTTTAACAGAATAACTTCATAATGGATGGCGATAGAGCCTTTACTGTAACTGCATTATATTTTCCGTGTCCTGCGGTTCTAATGATATGCATTTTACCTAATTTGACCTTGACCTGACCTGAGGTCACGTCAAGTCTAATATTTGACCTAACAAGGTCATGTTATATATATGTAGACCTGTGTCTACTGTTGCTGGACGAAGTGCGCTAGCACTATTGTTATCGGTGACGTCACTGTGCCGCATCCTGTGACGTCATCGTGAGCCTCTGCCGGCTAGACAGCAGATGTCGCTCAAGTCTTCCGGTTGGAAACTGATTTTCTGAAAGATAGGTTTATTTGATTTCTAGGCTTATGTTGTGAACTTCTCTTGTCAAATGTTAAGACAACTAATTAGTCTCCGCACTTATTTTCACCGTGAGCATTTATTACTGCCCACATAACTTGCCCTTCCGGCTCTGCCCCGACTGCCGCCTGGCGGCCAGGTCAAGCGTTGACCCCGGGTCATTTCCGCTACAGCATCCATTCGGTCGTTAGTCCTCGTGGCGTTCGGTCCTGTCCTGATTGAGCTCTCGGTTGATAATTGTATAAGTGGGTCGGTGGAGGAGTAGGAGGATTGAGGTGTGTGGAGTGTTTGTTGGAGGGGTGTTTGAGTTATTGCGTGTGAGTTAGGTATAAGTGTGTTTGTTTTTTTTCAGTTTAGGTAGTTAGGTACCCAAGCCGGGCACCGATCCCGGCCGGGTAGTTGGCCGCCGCCAACATGGCGGGGCGGCCGAGTAAGAGGAGGGCCAGGGATATAACGGAGGAGTGCTTTGAGAGAGAAGGGAGGTGTGGTCAGGGATCGTTTGTTGTAGTGGAGTTTGAATCCGGAATGCCGATGAAGGGAAAGGGATGGCCATGGATACAGGCTGGTCTCAGGGGTGTGCTCGGGGAGGAGAAGGCGGAGAAGGT
The DNA here is from genome assembly GCA_034440635.1 of Lepas anatifera. Lineage (NCBI taxonomy): Eukaryota > Metazoa > Arthropoda > Thecostraca > Lepadidae > Lepas > Lepas anatifera. The sequence goes on along the minus strand of JAOTON010001566.1, from coordinate 11,329 downwards.
GAGCTTCTTGGGGGACAAGCTCCTTGTAAAGACAGTTCATGAAAACCAGACCGAGAAGCTGTTGTGTGTAAAGCAGATGGGGGGACAGATGGTGAAAGTGAAAAAAACACGAAAAGTTAAACGAAAGCAAAGGAACGATTTACGCTGAGGACTTAATGGATTTGGAGGAGCAGGATGTGGTAGATGGTTTGAAGGAGTATGGGGTAAGGGAGGCTAAGCAGATAAAGAGAAAAGTCGGAAACAGAGAGGTGAAGACTCCCCTGTTTGTCCTCACTTTCGACTTGATGGTACCCCCTCTAGGATTCAGATGGACTACTCGTCATACCCTGTGAGACGTAGTTATCCCAAGCCCAGACAGTGCTTGTCCTGCGGCAAGCTCGGACACACTTTTCACATGTGTCAGGCCCCTGCGACCTGCCTCAGATGTGGAAATGGTAAGCATGGGACAGGTCACCTGACCTGCGACATGAACTGTGTAAACTGTGGAAAAGCTGACCATGTTTCTCTGAACAATGTGTGCCCGGCATACAAAGATGAACTGGAAATTATGAAAGTGAAAGTTGACAGGTGTATTCCGTACACAGAGGCGCGACGTGAGGTGCTGAAGGGGAGGGATGTTTCAGGCACATCATTCAGTTCAGCTGTGACCAGGAGTGCAGGCAATAGTATGGTTGGAGGTATTGGTGAGAGGTTGGAGAAGGTGGAGAAGTGTTTGGAGAGTGTGGTGGAGTTGTTGAAGGAGTTGATGAGGACAAAGGTAGCAGAAAAGTCAGGCAGTGAGGAGGTGAGGGAGTCAGTTACAACTGAACAGACAGAGGTGAGGGAGTCAGTTGCAACTGAAAAGCAGGCAGAGGTGATGCAGGGTAGTAGTGAGGGCGAGGACCAGGTAGAGCAGGCCAGGACAGATGAGGTTATCCAGTCCTCTCAGGAAGAGGAGATTCCTCCGAATCAGGAGAAGGGTGGACCCTGGCTGACGGCCAAGAACTTGAGAGGTGGATCAGGACGTAGACAGGCTGGTGGCAGACTGAGTCCCAATGGGCGTGTCTCTCATGGAAGCTCTCAGGAGAGCTCTCAGGATCACACCTATTGTGATACAGGTCCTCAGTTCTTTTCTTCAAGAACTCTAGAGGAACTGAATAGGATGCATACGGAGGAGATTTATAATACATAATACTGCAATGATGAACTCCTCAGCACATATTTTTAGGTATCACAGTTTTCATAAGTTCAGTTCCATTCTCATGCAGACCATATCTCGCGGAACATGGTGTCACATTTGCTGTCGTGCGGTGATTTCGGTCACACTTTTCATTCTTTGCACACCAATGGACTTACGCGTCTACAGTATTGCTGGCAAATTCAAAAGGCACAACATCTTCGGTATATACTTATATTTACTTCAGGTGTTGGCTTTGGGATATGCAACTCCTCGTCACTCGGTGTTTGCAACTCACATTCAATCACATTTCAAAAAGCACAAAAGCGTTATCAGTGTATTCTTGTGTTCGCTCCAGGAGCTCGCTCTGCGACATCGACATGCAGCTTCCTGTCTTCTGGTTTTCTGCTGCCACGCTCTGGCTAATTCAACGTTCTGTGTGACATCAGCTACCTCCACTTGGAGGGGCTGGTTTGCTTTTGCTGTGTACTTCGCAATATCAGCTACCTCCACTTGGAGGGACTGGTTTGCTTATGCTGTGTCCTTTGCGATATCAGCTATCTCCACTTGGAGAGCTGAAAATGATCTCGTGTGTATTGTTTCGGTGTTCTTGGTGCCAATATCAGCCGCCTCCACTTGGAGAGCTGAAAGCCATCACATATTAGCTTACTGCGTGTCCGGCGCAATAGCAGCTACCTCCACTTGGAGAGCTGAAAGCCTGATAATCCACAAGGGCGATTGCCTCGATTTACTACCCGCGAAAAGTGTTTCTGGCGATGTACTCCGAACCCTATCCCGTAGACAGTACTTATGTAGAGTTGGTAGTTACCCTAGCCATAGTCATAGCCTTAGTGAATATGATACTAACCTACATCTTCTTATTGGATGCCTGGTATGTGTGTGTTGTATGTGTGATGGTATATTTGGAAATTGTATGTGTGTGTTCCTTGGATATATGTCACTGTTTGACTTAACAAACCATGTTTCTAAGGAATTTCAGGCGCCCAGTATATTGACCAGTTCCCAGGGGTGCCACCTGTTGTCTGGTCCCCTTCACTTGCGGACATCCATTGTCCGTGAGTGTGGGTGCTGTGATTGGGGGCATCGCTGGAAACAGTGGTTAAACTTCTCCCTCATCATCAGAGAGTGCAACAATCATGGATGGCCCAAACATCAATGTGGGCTCAGCTGAGGCCTTATTATTTTCTCCAAATGTTGTGTACCCATGATGTCCCTATTTATGCCTTTCCAGGATTTAACCCCCATGATTCCAGGATTTACCCCTTTCAGGATGGATGTAACCAACTTCTGCTCCCTTTTTCAGGACTTTCAGGAAGTGTTTTGGAACCACTAACCTTATCCCAATATGTTGACTAACGAAATTCTTCAATGGAATTGTCGAGGATTGATAGGAAAATGGGCAGAAGTTAAACCGATGCTGCTCATGTTGTCACCCATCTTTATCTGCCTTCAGGAAACCCATTTTTTGCCCAATGACCCTTATAACTTCAGCCTCAGGAACTATTCTTGTTACCAAGCATATGCAGGCACAAATGTAAGACAGGGTGGTGTAGCAATCTATGCATCAAACCAAGTTACACACTACCAGTTACTTTTGAACACAAGTTTACAGGCTGTGGCTTGTGTGACTGTTATAAATCGACGAAAATTATTATATGTTCATTATACCTTCCTCCTGGCATGCCTTTAAGGAAAAATGAGCTGGACGATATGTTGTCACAGTTTCATTTCCCCTACATAATTTGTACTGATGCAAATAGCAAGCATATAATGTGGGGAGCGCCAAGGAATGATTCCAGAGGAAACATATGGGAGAAAATAATCCATGAACAAACTTTGCATCTCCTGAATAATGGAAATCCAACAAGATTAGATGAATTTTCGGGACATTTTTCACATATTGATATATCCTTATGTTCTAGCATGTTAGCGTCAGAGTTGACATGGAATGTGGATACTGATTGTTGTAATAGTGATCATTTCCCTATACACATCTCCTTTATACAAAATATCCAAACAGATCATGAATATCCAACTGTGCAATTTAACACAAAGAAAGCTGACTGGGTGAAATTTCAGGAGAAATGTGACGTTACAGTTGATGACGATGTGACTGTTGCAAACAGTAGTTGCAAAGTGATAACAGAAATTATTATGAATGCAGCTGAACAAAGTATCCCTCATAAAAGAAAAACGTACAAATACAATTGCCCATGGTGGACAGCTGAGTGTCGGAGGGCAATTGCATTACGAAAACGTGGCCTCAACAGATTTAGGAGAAATAAAGAAAATTTAGCACTATTGTACGAATACAAGCGATTGAAGGCGGCAGCGAGACGCATCATTCGCCAAGCCAAAAGGGAAAGCTGGAAAATATTACTTTGTACCATATCTGTTCGGACTCCTTTAACCCGACTGTGGAATCTCATAAAATGTTTTTCAGGGAAAAGATATCAACCTCCAGCACCAATTGTTCTGAAGGAGAACGGCGATGTAATTTCTGGATCCCCGTGAGGTCGGAAATGCATTCGGCCGATTCTTCTCCGACATTTCTTCTTCTGATAACTACAGTAATTTATTTAGGCAACTTGTAAGAAATCTCAATAAAACTGAACATGCTTCAAACCATGACGAGGTGTACAATTCGAAGTTTACGCTGGGTGAACTTCGCAGCGCTCTGTCATCCAGCGGATCCACCTCAGTGGGACCCGATGGAGTAAATTATGACTTCCTAAAACATTTACCCTCAGACCTGTTGCGACATCTTTTGAATTTCTATAATCTGATATGGGAAAGCAACCACTATCCTCCTGAGTGGCGTCACTCTTATATTGTTCCCGTATGTAAGCCTGGTAAAATAACGTCTTCATTAAAATCGTATCGGCCTATCCAACTAACATCGTGTCTAGGGAAAACTTTTGAACGTATGGTTACAAAGAGAATTATGTGGTATGTGGAAAAGGAAATGTTACTCTGTAAGGTACAATGCGGCTTTCGGAAAAATAGAAGCACAACAGACCACCTTATAAGACTGGAATCCGATATTAGGAAGAGTTTTTTCGATGGGAAATGTACTGCAGCTATCTTTTTGGACTTAAAATCCGCTTATAATATGGTGAACAAGGACATACTAATTAGCAAGTTAATTAAAATGGGGTTTAGAGGTCGTTCATTGAATTTCGTACAAGGTTACCTGAGCAACCGAACATTTCAAATTAAAACTCAGGTGCTCTCAGATACGTTTGTCCAAGAGAACGGGTGGTCCAAGGCGGGGTAATTTCCCCGCTTTTTGTTCATGTGTATGATAAATGATATTTTTGATGATGTTCCGGATGTTGTATCAAAGGCTTTGTTTGCTGATGATTGTTCGCTTTGGGTCTCACATGAAAATACTAATGAAGCTATCGCCCTTCTACAGACTGCTGTGGACAGTGTGTCTGGTTGGGCCAGTAACAATGGGTTTGTATTTTCAGCCGAAAAGTCTCAGGTGGTCATCTTTAAAAGAAAGATGAGGTGTAAGTTTGTTGGACCAATTAACTGTATTAAACTAGGAAACGATGATGTGGAATTCGTACCGGAAGCACGCTTTCTCGGTGTGATTTTGGACGAAAAGCTGACGCTCCAAAGTCACATCAAGTACATTAGAGCTAAAGCTGAAAAAAGAATATCGATTTTGAAATGTGTTTCAGCTCCCAATTTTGGTGCAGATCGGAAAACCCTTATTCGCATGTACTCATCTCTAATTCGTCCAATCCTGGAGTATGACTGCCAAGTATTTGATGGGGCAAACAATAAACTTGTGGAATCTCTCGAATGTGTTCAAAATTCCTGTTTACGGATTGCTTTAGGTGCTCTCCGCACGACTCCGGTTAGTTGAGGCTAACCTCCCCTCTCTGCAGGATCGAAGATATTGCCTGACGGCCAAGTACTGTTTGAAAGCAATTGCTGATCGTGATCACCCGTGCAACGTTCAAATTACCACGCTGTCTTCCCTTCTGCAACTGGGTGAAAGACGCCTGCGACTCCTTTGCGGTATCCCTATATCCTGCAGATTTAAGCAAATTATGGACCTTTTTGGATTTGATGTACCTGATAATTTTGGGAATGCTCCGACAGGAACGGCTCCTTGGGATCTGATTCCCATTGAAACACAAAAACTCATGCATGAAAATAAGCAAAGTGTCTCCCTGGTGGAGGTTCATGAAAAGTTTGTCGATCTTCTCCTCGAATTTGTTGACTACCAATTTATGTATACAGATGGATCACAAATGAATGGCAGAACAGGCTGTGCGGTTTATTTTGGGTCCGGAGCACTAGAGGAAAGAATTACCGATAATGTGACAATCTGCACAGCAGAGCTTTTTGCCATTATGAGGTGCTTACAGTTCATTAGGTCTAGAAATGTTCAGAAAGTAATAATATGTGTGGATTCTCTTTCAGCGATTCAAAAATGCATAAACCCTGAAGATACGTCACCTACTTCGATAAATATCCGGCAGTTATACCATGATTTGATACTCGATGGCTTTGAAATAAAAATAGTGTGGATTCCGAGCCACCAGGGAATTCCCGGCAATGATATGGCTGACAGAAAAGCAAAAAAATCCCTTCAGTATGAGCATGTAACAAAAGTAAAAGTACACTACTCGGAATATTACAAACACATTAAGAGATGCATGGACAAGCACGTCGGCAGGAAGTGGCAGGGTTTAAATACGCTGACTAACCTTAAGAAAATAAAAGCACAAACAGGAGAGTGGAGCTCTTCATATAGAATCAACCGACGTGAAGAAAAAATTGTAGCTCGTCTGCGATTGGGGCACACAAGGTTAACCCACAGTTATATTATAGATAGAGATGCTCCCCCGATATGTGATGAGTGTGATGAGAGGCTGACTGTTGAGCATATACTAATTATTTGTCCAAAGTTTCAGGTGCAGCGCAGAAAACTGCGTGCTGTTTGTCTTGATGCGCAAATGACTATAGATGTTTTACTAGGGGACGATGAGAAAATGTTGGACAGTATTATCTTGTTTCTGAAAGAGATTAACCTCTACCAACGTATTTAGGATGTCATGCTTAAAATGTAAATGTTAATAGACCTGTGATACGTGAAAGTTGAAATGAGAGTATGTTTATGCCATGCATTATTAACCGGCCCTCCAAAGCCACTCCACTTTTCAGACCTTTCAGAATAGGCATAGACACGTGAACCCTCGAGGTTAAGTGTCTTATTCCTCTTCAATTCAATTCAATTCGCTACAGCATCGACCGAGAGCGCACGTGTGTGTGCGGGTGACACCTTCCTGTGAACGTAAGTGTATTCGGAAATTCTGTTGCGACTATTTGATATTTGATATGGCATTGTAAACGTGTTTGCGTAAAACATGATTGATTCTAACGGTGTTAAATTTAGATGTGATTTATATTGGTTTGTGATTTATGATTTACTTGTGGTTTGCTGGGTTCTTGTCAAACGAGTGTTTGAATATTTGAAATGTTTCCCAGGGCAGAATTATGAAGATTCGAAGTCACGAGATGTTATAAAATAAAACCAGAAACGGCATCACTACTTTTGGACGACCGAGACAGCGGAAGCAGTTTGAGCATGCGACTCATACCGACGGGGCCATGAGGAGACCCCGTCTACATTTTGGTGACAGCGGACACGGACCTACTACGCTGTTCTTCATCCGTCGTTTTCAAGCTGGTCTTCAAAGGTTAGTTCCGGCATGCTTCACCCGCAGCCAGCAGTGACTGATTTTCTGCGGCGCGCGGTTCCCGGTGCCCAGCGCACTAGACCCGCCTCGGACAGGGCTCCGGCGACTGAGTCACGTGACCGCCTACGGCTGTGAGGTGACCGGCACGCTCGCTGAGACGGTGCCTTGAATTGTGCCGTGGTGTTTAAAGAGTAGAGTATCACTGTTTCAAGTTTGGAAAGAAGATTTTGGACCATGCAGATATCGGACTTAAATCGTAATGTTAAGTTCCTCTTGCAGCGAGATGGTTAATTCCAGTGTTTAATTCAGCGTGCATTGTCTTGTTTCATTGCTGTTGGCTTGTTTGAGACATTTTGACCACTGACATGACTGAGACGAACGACTGTACTATTCCCAAATTTTCCTCATGGAATTGAGAAAACATGGCTTAAAATCAGAACTTGAGGCTCAGACTGAAAATTTGTCTTTCAAAATTTTTGCAGAGATGAATTCTGGAGTTTCAGGACTGAGCTTTCCCAAGTTTGGTGGTCAGGGTTCATTTGTCAGATTTCTTGAGAATTTAGAGTCTAGTTTGGCACACACTTCGAGTGATCGTGAGAATGAACTGAGACGGCTCGCCAGTCTTCGTAAACCCCTGACAGACTTAATTATTGATTCAGGGATGTTTAGTTACACTCTAGGTGTTAATTCTGCCGTTCACAAGAGGAAGAGAGCAATTACTGTGAAGAGACCAGTTGTCTCTTGGGTGCTGCTATAAATATCTTGCTATAAATATTTGCCGTTTCCTGGTGCTAAATTTTTCTGGTTAGCACATTACCTTACTGTTCACGGAGAATGGCCGTACTAAGTATTTCGGACACGTTTCTTTGAAATATTCCGCACCGTAATTGTGTTAGGGTGTGAAATGTTTATTGCGTTAGGATTTGAGATGCACTCAAACCATTGCATTTATCTTTTTAAAACGGGATAGAGGTGATAATCATCAAAATATGTTAATGTTTCATCATGTCGGACTTCTTGAGGTTTCAGTTTGGAAGATTACTAGACTCGATGTAGCGGATGCTGCTGAAGCCATTAGTGTTTGTTGGATTTCAATGATCACTTTCCAGAATGCAGAAATGATGCTGGATTTTGCATTCACTTTCCTAATGTTGCGTTCCAATGCACAGTCCGGCCAGGATCATGAGGAAGTTGACCATTCTTTAACTAGTAAGTTGTGAGCTGACTGCATATAGTTGAATCTTTTGCTGGATTTTGTCCTGGTGATTGACTTTCCAGAGATCAACATATTGCCGTAAGTCACACTTGCACGCAGACAGTGCTTATTATTCGGTCTATAATTTACCGATGTAAAGCCTTTTGTACAGATCATTTTACAATTGCCTTGTTCGGGTGAAGCTGGTAATCATTTTCGCAAGTGATTAAGTGTTGAATGGGCTCAAGCCGTAACGTTCTCATGAAACCAACTTAACCCTTTTATAAGCATTGTGAATTGGTTTGATCGCAGTCACTGATAATTATTATATTATTTCATTGCACCTTTGTGACGTTCACTTAAGTTTACCGTTTTATAACGTTTCAAGTCTTAATGCAAACTGTCGCTTACAGCACCCCTGGCAGACACTCTTAGTGGCTTAGTTGTTTTGTCATGTAATTTGGGATGTTATATTCTGGCTCAACGGAATTTTGTGATGCCCGAAATGGTAAGATGATTTTCGCTACGAAGTTAGGCCTTTGCTGTTATCTTTTGAGACATTCTTATGGAATCTGGCAAGTTTCCTCCTGTCAAATGGATAGTTTGTTCAGAATGAGCTGTCGTTGATGAATCTTCTTGAGTTAAGCACAGCTTGCTACTTAGATGCTCAGGTTGATTTTCTTTCTAAAGTAAGCTTTTTTGCTGAAGTTACGAAGGGTTTCCCAATTCCTGTTTGGTTGATTTGATGCTACAGCACTGGACTGACCCGACTGATGACATTGATCACATGACATGTATGTTTTCACCGGATAGTTAATTTTAAGTGGTTTGTGTTTTGAGGTCGGATGAGGTGTAGACCTGTGTCTACTGTTGCTGGACGAAGTGCGCTAGCACTATTGTTATCGGTGACGTCACTGTGCCGCATCCTGTGACGTCATCGTGAGCCTCTGCCGGCTAGACAGCAGATGTCGCTCAAGTCTTCCGGTTGGAAACTGATTTTCTGAAAGATAGGTTTATTTGATTTCTAGGCTTATGTTGTGAACTTCTCTTGTCAAATGTTAATACAACTAATTAGTCTCCGCACTTATTTTCACCGTGAGCATTTATTACTGCCCACATAACTTGCCCTTCCGGCTCTGCCCCGACTGCCGCCTGGCGGCCAGGTCAAGCGTTGACCCCGGGTCATTTCCGCTACAGCATCGAGCGAGAGCGCACGTGTGTGTGCGGGTGACACCTTCCTGTGAACGTAAGTGTATTCGGAAATTCTGTTGCGACTATTTGATATTTGATATGGCATTGTAAACGTGTTTGCATAAAACCTGATTGATTCTTACGGTGTTAAATTTAGATGTGATTTATATTGGTTTGTGATTTATGATTTACTTGTGGTTTGCTGGGTTCTTGTCAAACGAGTGTTTGAATATTTGAAATGTTTCCCAGGGCAGAATTATGAAGATTTGAAGTCACGAGATGTTATAAAATAAAACCAGAAACGGCATCACTACTTTTGGACGACCGAGACAGCCGAAGCAGTTTGAGCATGCGGCTCATACCGACGGGGCCATGAGGAGACCCCGTCTACATATAATTAGATTTGGCTTGCTGCGAGGATTCAAAGTGTTTAAAATGTTTTACTCTCTTTCTTTACTTGCTCAGATGTAATGACCGAAAACCTTCATTTACATGTTATCCTTATGACGGCATGTATTTACCTCTAGTGGCTTCAAATGTGACCTGACAAAAAATGGTTCAAGTATTTTCGATACAGAAATAGATTCGATAGTCTGCTCTACCGTAGACTCGCGTACGCTTCCCACGTTAAGGGACTAAGGTAGATATGTTTTTAATTGCCTTAACATTGCTAAAATTCAGATACGTATGACTTACGAATCAAACCGGAAAATGTCTTACCCATAACATGTCTTACCCATAACCGTAAGCACAGAGGTCTGCAGGCCCCCTCCCCACTCTGATTGAAAATCTACGTCGCCAGGAAAAAACTAGAATTGTCTGCCTGATTCCGCACTGTAAATGTGAGTACTGAAAACTTGTTTTCCCCACCATTAACTGGAGCCTTATAACTTCTTGCGCTACTGGAAACGTACCTAGATCGGGATATCTTGCAAAACAAACAATTTGCAAGGACAGATCCAGGGAGTGGTATAGCAATCACTTGTCCACTCCAACCCTCCAGATGTGTTTTTTCTTTTTGGTTGAATTTTGGAATCCGTTGTCACACCCGAGAAACCATTCTTCCGACACAAAATCGCAATCCATAAAACTATTTAATAAATATCCTAATTAGAAAAACAACACTTCGTTCTCCCAATCAATGCCAGGAATTTTACTATAAATCATGTTCACCTACAACCATTCAATTAACTTATACTTTAACAATGCTGTCAACACCACACAAGGTCAAAGTACCTCACTCATATATCCAGCCATGTGCACAAATTTTCTCGTACACTACTTACGTCCAAGAACAAAACAAATTTCCACCGACACAATATCCACCACACACGTGCACTTTATAATTTGCATCCCGACTCCTACCCAACGGCGCGCCGCCGCCGCGGCGCCAGCGGTGGCGAGCGTGACCTCTCACCTCTGTGCCCCGCGGGCATGATACGGCTGCCGGCGCATGGTGGACGCTGATTGGTGGAGGCGCGTTCACTTTCATTGCGAGAAGATCAGTGGGAATTTGTCAACGGAAGTGATAGTGTCTTAAAGTGTGCTTCAGAAAATAGCTGTGGAGTGCCATTTTCAGATATTCCTTCCCATGCTTTGTTCTCTATCGACTTGGTTATCAGCGCTACTATCCAAGGCTGCTGCTCGGTACAGGCGAGACGGCGGCGGAGTCGGCGCAAGCCAGCCGGCGGGCCGAGTTCCTTGAAGTGAGGAGTTTCGAGATGGGTTTCTGCTGAGTGGAGAGGAACATGGGGCACGGCCCAAAGGTAAGTGAAGGCGGAAGGAGGGGGAGGGGAGGTGCTTGTGACATAAAAACTGGTAGCTGTCTGCCAAATAAGAGAGTGACAGTGTGACGTCATGCTTGGCGAGATGTAGCCATCTTACTGGTAGCGCTACAGAAAAATTTGCAAACACGCTGCGAAGAAATCGTATTTTTTATTCAGGGCTGTATTAATGCTGTCCGCGAAGGATGTTGGTGTTTAAATATTTCATGCGTGAAGGTGTCTTTCACAGACTGACCAGAGATCAGGAAAATATTTTTCCCAC